>NW_018921808.1:313701-335595 GCF_002207925.1 Prunus avium
TAAATACCATGAGGTGTCCCCACACTTGAAAAGTGGGATTAATCCCCACTCGGAGTTCGGCTTGTCCCTGGCCACAAAATGCTTCCAATGGGTTTCGAATATAATATGTTTTTTCACTTAAGTGCTAGACTCACTCTCATTTTTCAATCAAGATTTAACTTATTCAAATGAACTAAAAATTTACCATTCAAGACAAATAAATTATATCAATTCAAACTTCAATATATAAAAATCTAAAATAAGAGGCTACGCTTGATACATTCAAATCTAATGCATAAACAAGATAAATACTTGTAACAATTCAATCATTTGTTTCTCTTTTTTGACTTCCATATTGTTGTTTTTTCAAGAATCATTGCTACTTGAAATCAAAAATAGTACAAGGAAATCCAATGAAATTTTAATACTTTAAATAATAAACAAATAACAACATAAGTTGGAATTTGATAAATCCCCCTCCACAACAACAAACTTAAAACTTCCAAATTTGCAATCAATTGAAACTTAAAAGAGTTGAAACACCCCATGTTACTTTTAAAAATTAACAGTTTAAAAAAAATATAGTAAATATAATATACCCCTTGATAATAATAATAATAATAAATTAAAAAATTTGGGCCCTCCTGGACAGTGAGCCCAAGAAAGTCGCATTGACTGCCCTTGTCCAAGGCCGACACTGAGATTGACAAAATTTGAGAAAGTTTATGTATATTATAACTAAAAACTAATAAATATTGCCATGCTAGAGCAATGAGGTTATGTATTTAATTCCTCCTTCTCCATTAGAAAAATTTACCTATACCGGAGATACCACTGTCGCGGTTATCCCAAGTCAATCATCTATTGCCATATGTTTTAAGTTTCCGACATAACATTGACAATGCTATTTTCCGACGTAGTAATGTGTGATAGGTTTGGAATACCATCATAATGACATCCCGTTACATGTAAGTTCTTCTCCCTTCTTCATATCACATATATCTTTTTATCAGCTCAAAATTTCATGGAATTTAAGGTAGTGGTCATTAGGGGTGGGCATCAATCCGGCCGATCCGATTACACCGGCCGAACCGATTATATTGGTTTGGTTTGGTTTGGTTTTGACCAAAGAAAAAGTCAACAGTTTGAAAAACCGATCCGAACCGGGTTGGTTTGGTTCGGCTGCGGTTTGAGTATTTTTCAAACTATCCTAAACCAAACCGAACCGATATAAGTCCATTTAATATTAATTTTATTTAATATACATGTGTCAAACAACAATTGGTTAGTAAAAAGGCATATTGTCAGCTTTCTGTAGTGTGTTTTGAAAGGTTTTACCTTTTACGTGAAATGCTAAGAGTTAATGGGCCTTTTTCTCCTTTGGCAATCAGTCAATTAAAGGCATAGCAGGCCCATTTTGCTGGCAATCAGTCAATTAAAGGCGTAGCAGGCTCATTTTGGCAATCTGTACGCGTTAGTAGCACAGAGACAGTCACAGGCACAGACGGCTGCTGCAAAAGCTTCAGGCTTTTCCGACCCGCCTGCACTCTGTACTCAATGGACAAGCTCCGGCCAATGCCATTCATGGCGCGTCCATCACTTCTCTGTAAGCCAATGCTGCGTTGGATAGAAGCGATTGGCCCTTTCAGGCTATATATACTGGTAAGGCTAAACCCAAGAATTTGTTTTGTGAGAATACAAGCCACAGAAACTTCAGTCCATTCATAGTTTCAACTTTCCTCTCTGTCTTTATATTTATTTTTCTTGTTCACTCATCTCATCAGGATTCATGGCTGGGAAATGCTCCGTGTTTTTCAAGTTTTTGGTTCCTGGGTTCAACAAACGACTTGTATGATTCTCTTCTCTTCGCTCTCTGTTTAATATATATGTGGGTTTCAGGTTTATGTTGTTTTTGAGGTTTATGTTGTTTATGTTGTTCAATTTCATATGTTGTTTACATATGCTTTCTCTTGACAAATCTAGATTCATTTTCCTGTATTGGTAAATTATTTATTATAGGGTAATAAATAATTAAATATAAAAAAACTCCTACATCTTGCTGTTTTTTCCTTGGTCATATGATTGTGTATGTGCTGGCATATTTTATGAGTAACTTTGGAGGCCATTTTGGACTATTAATTGGAGATAAAACGACTCCACAATTTTGTCTTATAAAGATTACTGTCCCTAGTTTTTTTTTTTTTAAAGTTGTGTTAATCGGACTTATAAATTAATTATAGTAACTTTCAAGTAAGTAAACTTCATTGCTGGAAACTTGCTTTGGTAGTTTTGTGGTTGTTTTTTGTGCATCTATGGTTTTTACTATGAATTACATCTATGGTTTACCAGCTATTATGCTTACAAGTTATGTGACCAGCATCCTTCGGATTACAGTAGTCAAGTGGAAAAATTTGGTATTTCTATCCCCTTTTTGTATCCAGTTTAATCTAGATTTTTGTTTCCAAAACAAGGCCTCCTGGTCAAGAATGGTAGTATACTCATCAAGGAGACACCGATCGAGCTTATTGAGGAAGGGATTAGTTTGATTCTATGTAAAGTTGTGTTAATCGGACTTATAAATTAATTATAGTAACTTTCAAGTAAGTAAACTTCATTGCTGGAAACTTGCTTTGGTAGTTTTGTGGTTGTTTTTTGTGCATCTATGGTTTTTACTATGAATTACATCTATGGTTTACCAGCTATTATGCTTACAAGTTATGTGACCAGCATAAGTATTTTGGCGTACTCTTTTGAAGTAGCAAAGAAGTGAGTGTTTGCCCAAGTGGGACAAGTGAAGTAAGAAAGAAATTTTGGGCTTCACACTCATGGTCTTATCATGCTTTTTATGCTTCTCCTTTTGTTTCCAATGAAATTTCAATAATTTGTTTTGATGGCAGGATATTTAGTTTCTTAGCTACTGATTTTGTTTTACAGAGTATGAATATTGGTCTCGGAAATTAAATTGGTGTTTAAGTTGAAAGTTGAATACAGATGCATGCAGTTATTAATATGTTGATATGTTTTTGGTTTCAAACATATTTTTTGGCACATTGTATTCGAAAAAGTGCAAAACAAACTACTATAGTTACTTCCACTGTGCAGACAATATTGATGTTGAACATATTGGCACACAATCTCCAACTAAAAGTTTTGTCAGTGGGAGTGTTCAAAAGATTGGTATCTCAAATGATCATCTATGAGACTTTTGATTCAATCAATCAGTGGGAGGAAAAGGTTAATTTGCAGCTGTTCCATTAAATGTTCCTAGTCTTCTCGTGTTGACTTATCAATAATGCATACTGCTGATTACGCAGTTTCTGATTTCTGATGTTTATTGATTTGCAGCTTAACATAGTGCTTACATAAATTTTGGTCTAGTTGGTTTGACAGAGATTTTAATGTTTTGATTGAAAATACATTATTGAGTTCAACTATGAATTCGTCTTCAGTTTTAGTGGATCAGTATAATAGGTATACAATCCTCTTTTGTGGCATATCATTTTGTCTACAACATGGTATTGCTTGTTTGAGTGTGTATGTGATTATAGAGTGCAAATGCAGTTGAATTTGCATCATGTTTTCTATAGTTCTGCATTTGGACCTTTGACAGTTGTTACATGGAGATAGTTTATATTAGATTGTGGCCGTAGAAAAGAAGTTTATTCAATAAAAGGTTGTTTATTTTTAGAATGGTGTGCAGGTAGTTTATGTTTATGTAATGAAAAAAAGGGATGTTAGGAACAGGCTAAAATAGGCGTGATGATTTTAGATGGTTCAACTTCACATCCTTTGCTTTCAAATTAGACTTACATTCCCAATATTTTTCAACTATGTTTAACGGTATGCGCCCATTCCCTTTATTTTGAAATTAGGGTATATCCACCAAAATCCTGATGCTTTTTTCTTTGAAAGTACTTGTAGCATCTACCACATCTTACTTACGGATTTGCTTCTTGCATTTGGACATCCCATAAAATCTGATTGTAGGTCCATCCATTTTAACATGTAAACTGTTCCAATTTATTAAATAAATAAATAAAACTAAAACAACACACGATTAAATTAGGTTTTCGCTTCCTCTTCCCAAAATGTTTCTTTGTTTCCCACGCAGAAATAGAAACAACATGTGCTTGAGGAAGGCGATTCTTCTTCCCATAAGTCGATTCGTCTCCTAGTTAGTTTCTCCATGGAAGAACTATATTTAATCCACCCATCTCTTAATAATCCACCACCATTTATACTTTTCAGTAAAATTGAATGATTAGGATTGTGACCTAATATTTTTGTTCTACATATGAACAGTCACTTCCAGTAGCTTTCTGTAGTTCTCTGAGTGAAAAGAAACTGGATAAAGCAGTTATTAAAAGCTGCTTGGGATCTTGGTGTGTGAGACTTAGCAGGAGTGTTGATGGAGTACTTTCTTTCGAAGAAGGTTGGGAAGTTTTTGTGAACCATCACGGCCTGAACCTTGGAGAAATGGTAGTATTTGAACACAAAGGCAAAATGGTGTTCAATGCGGTTGCCTATGAGTCACTTGGTAATGAGAAAGAGTATGAACTGCAGAGCGACAAGCACCCGCATGATTACAAAGGTGGGTTAAATTAAAAATTCTCTTGCATTTCACACAAGAATGGCAGTGGCATATTAATTTTCATTCGCCTTCATTTCCCACAAGATTTACATCAGGTTACACTCAATATTTTTACTTTTGATAGGATTGCACCCTCTTAATTATAATGAATGTGGGTTGTTCCTTGGACTATTTTCAGGAAAAAGAACCTTAAAAGGAACTGCATCCTCAACCCCAAGGACTCTGTTCAGTACCACGATGAGTAAATCCCATGGGAATCCTCTTCATGCTTATATGGTAAGTTTTCTAACTTCTCTTTGCCTGTATGAAGTGTGTCATGTTATTATTTGCATATTATTGAAGATAAAAAAATTTCATGATGTTCACTTCAAGCACACTTCTTGAGTCTGGAGTTTTAGTGGCAAAGCCCTAGGCAGAGTTGTGAAATTGGTCTGTTTGGTCAGGGTTGAGTTGCAATCCTTTTTTTCTTTTTTGGATTTTCTCTAAATTTTGGTAGTTGTTTTATGACAGACTATTCCTGCGAAATTTGCAAGAACAAATGGCATTGTGGCCGCATCCAGAATCATTCTCAAAGACCCGTCTGGAAGATCATGGCCGCTGATCATAAGTAAGTGGGAAAGAATGGGCAGGCGTAGTCATCGTATAGCTGCTAGAAAAGGATGGTACAAGTTTTATGAAGCCAACAAGCTCAAAAATGGGGATGTCTGCATATTCAACCTCAAACCAGTATCATCTAAGTCAGGTTCAAAATCAACACGTGTCTTGGAAGTCCAGATAACCCGATGTGGATCCTAGTCCATTTGGTCAATTTGTTGTTGTCTTTCAGATTTTGAACAAAGAGTATCAAGCCAGAAGAATGTAACTTTGATGGCTGAAACCTCCTTTATGCTACTTTTGAAATTGTAATTCGGATTTCTGTGAACGGTTGAGTACTAATTATTATTCTACTATGATATTTTTATTTTGTTCTTTATACACGCCCATACTCTAAACTCTAAATTATTATGATTTCTTTATTTAATCATGGCTTATTTTACACTTTGCCCCTGAAAGTTAAAGTGAAATTACTTTTGTCGAACCAACCTCACTTTGAAATTACTTTGCCTTCACCACATTCACATGCCTACTTCAACTTGTAGCATCGACAAAAGAAATTAAAAGAAAAGAAACGATCTGTGGCCGATGGTAAAAACAACATATATATATATACCACATTTTGTGGGTTGGAATGTGAACTGTAATATTTAGATTTTGGTTTTGTAAACAACAATTAATTGATGAATGATTACAGAAAATAAAATACAACAACTTGAAAAATTAGACAATAACATTTGTGCTTGTTGTGCCTATAATCACTGTCCGGTCACCTCTTCTTCCTTCACTCTCTCTCTCTACTCAATCATACCTGCAAGCAATTCACTCACCCAGTCGTCGCTAAAAATGGTTGCACCATGCAACTAATTAAAAGTCTTTTTTCTTGTTTTATTTTCAAGTTTTACTTCCTATCGTGAAAATAAACATCGTTTTCCAGAGCCGGCCTTGAGGGTGGGTGAGAGGGGCCTTGGCCATGGGGGCCTCCAATTAAGGGGCCCCAAATTTTTTATATATTATTATATATACTATTGTTCAATTTATTAAATAAATAAATAAAACTAAAACAACACACGATTAAATTAGGTTTTCACTTCCTTTTCCCAAAATGTTTCTTTGTTTCCCACGCAGAAATAGAAACAACATGTGCTTGAGGAAGGCGATTCTTCTTCTCATAAGTCGATTCGTCTCCTAGTTAGTTTCTCCATGGAAGAACTATATTTAATCCACCCATCTCTTAATAATCCACCACCATATTTTTCTCTGTTTTCCCCATCTCTCTTCAATCCATCCATTATTTTCAGTTTCTCTCATCCTTTTTTTCTCATATCATATTGTAACCCTAAGAATCAATCTCACACTAAAAAGCTCACAAATTGTCTTTGAGATTGATGGTGACTAAGAAGGGAGGAACATGAAAAATTGAAAAGGTAATCAAATTTATAATTTTTTATTATTAAATATTTATTCCTATCCATCAAACTATTCTTTTCAATTTCCAGATTATACACCGACAATGACTTTGCTGTTAAGAGTCTTAGACTCTGCTTTATAATGACCAGGATAGTAAAAATCATTATTCACGCGCTCTACGCGCTACGTAAAATCATTTTATTTATTTTTTTTCTCACAATTGTATACTAAGGGAAGGGGCATCATTTAGTTTATTGCCTAGGGCCACCCAAAAGTCAAGGCCAACCCTGTCGCTTTCTACATCATATGGTATAAAAATGTAGTCTTCGTAGCATGCATTTCTACACAAATTTAAGCCAAATTAAGCATGTTAGAAACCAAGAGGAAATTGAAGCCATATCTTCCAAGTAAATTGGATTTGGAAATCTTACATATATGGAACCCAAAGTAATATTGCAATGGCAACTGTCATCATTCATAATTTACATACCAATAAACTAGAAAGTACCCCAACACCATTGATCTTCTCTGGCTTGATATTAGCTTGATATGAACATCCACCACTTGTATAGAGCAAACCCATAAACTGTGGCATAAGCAACCAATCTCATAGGATTTTTTCTAAATCTACAAAAGGGAGAATTGTTTCTTAGGTTACAAGTCAAAGACTCCAGACTACCTAAATTTTGTCCATGAATATACTTGTGATCAATAAAATAGGCAAACACGGTTTGGATCATTGAAATACAATGTGGTGGACCCTATAAGAGTGTCGCTCAAATAAACTTATTTGAGGACCCCCTCTATATATATATATATATATATCTGTGATATACCATACATACGTAAAATATACTTAGATTGTATTCGTGTAGAAAGAAGTTATCGTATAGAAGTGAGAACAAAAAAAAATGTTAATTACTATATTGCCGGGAAATTTTAATTTTATTGTTGCAATCGTTAAAATTGTGTATACTCTAACACTTGACAGACAATATTTTCTTAATTCTGTCATTAAAAAAACAACATTTACTTAATAACAGTATTGATTAATAAGTTGCTGCAAGCGGGTTTGTAGCTCTAGTTACCAAGTAAAATATGATCACACTGGCCGAATTTTGGGCCGGTCTAGTCCAACGGACCCTAATTTTCTTTGTTGATGTTTTGTCACTTAATGATGACCCAAAGCTAAACGCACAAACATCAATCAATTGTTGGCTAATATTCTTCCACAACAAAATCACAACATTCAATTGAAAAACCAGTGAATCTCACATGTCCGAAAAAATAAAAATAAACTGACCTTCTAATTAACCCAGATCTTTGAGCAACTTCAGAGGCTCTTTCCTCTGCTGAAACCGGAGACGTCCACCGTGAAAAGTCTCGGTCAAAGTAACCCCAATCGGGCAAGAGCAACGCAGAAATACCCAGCACACCAACCACGTACGTTAACATCATCTTCTTGAAAGACTGTGTGCATACTCCAACTACCACTATAACTGTAGCCAACCAAACTAGAGAGGCCCTGAAAACGGCATCGTTTGCCATGGGGTGGCTTGATGAAAATGACGAAGTTAAAGTGGGGGATGAAGATGGGTGAGAGATTACTAGTGTGGGGAAGGAGGAAATGGGCATGAATGGGTGGTGGTGGCGGCCATGCCAGCCACACAATACTCTCTCTCTCTCTCTCTCTCTCTCAATCTAAGGATTTGCTTCAAATTAAGGGCAGAAGTGGTTAGAAAATGCTTTTAATGCGAACCCAGCTGTTGTTATAAATGCGTTTTATGTTTAGCTTCTCTTTCAGTTCGAGGCTTAGCTGTTATTTGCATGGGGAATGCCACGTGATGCCCATTTCTTTATATTTTTACACTTAAAATTGAGTCTTGCTGAAGCTCCACAGAAGCTTGATGGGCTTGAGAGGTTTCTATTCAAGCCCATGCATGCCTTACATATCTTCAACTTGAAGTAGGGTTTCGATTCTGAAGTAAAAGAATGAGATCGAAACCCTTTGAGAGCCAACTACATCGACTTTGATTTCACAACCAAAATCCTTCCAATTAATCAATGATGAAAACTTTGGTTTGGTCTGTAAAAGATGATTCGGTTTCAACCCAATGTAGTACGTAGCATTAAAATGAAGTGAACTATTTCAATTTCATTGAAGGAAAAACCATAAACAAAAAACTTATCCTACATTTACAATAATTTAAGAAGTTTTGATTGGAATAGGAAAACCTAATGGTGCCCTGATCAGAAGAGGAAGTGTTTGGGAACCTTAAGAGGAGATTGTTGAGTCTGAATTCAGCAGGTGTCCATTGATTTGTCCAGGCTGGATGGGGAGCTTTTTTGTGAGTCTGGTTGGAGTTAAAGGGAGATGTACATGATTGGCGATTGGGCCCAATAATTATTTGTTGTTTGCAAACTCATTTCAGAAAACAAATCAGTTGGTTAATTTGACAAGGAAAGCAGAGATAATTTATGATAATAAGTCAAGCTTAGCTTTCATCGCAGGCCTTTCCTATTTATAAATAATTGGTCACCCAACGAGGAACATAGGGTGGAGGATCAAAATTTGTTTGTGTAGGAACCTTTTTTTTCTTAAATAAGGCAATAATTTTGACGTTCTTCTTGGTTTAGCTTTATGATGCTTCAAATTGTATATTTTATAAACTTTTATGCACTTATAAATAAGAAGTTAAACGAAGCTAAATTAGGAGTGTCAGAATCGTTACCCTTAAATAATGCGAGCTAGCTTAGCTAACTAGAAGGTTCGAAAATGGGGTTGTAAGTTCATTTATTAAAGAGGGGAAAATTGCATCTTAGGCATCAAATAAAGCATATTCTTAGACAAGTAGAAGCTACACTTTATGCCATGCCAATGGCAGTCGTTAGTTTCTTAACTTTTACTCAGTTTTGGTGCTCATATATGAAATGCGCACTTATAATGTAGGTTGATTAATAGAGATACAAGGATTTTATTATTATTATTATTTATTTTATACAAGCGATATTATACTTTAAACTAATCTAAACTACGAGGAGGGGGAATTCGAACTCGGGTGCAGAGTGGGGAGGACATCCGCTCTAGTTAGCTTAGTTAAGCCCATGTCTGCAAGATACAAGGGTTAGGATTAAAGAAATTGGTTAGTTTATTAAGAAGCTGGACTTGTTGGGTACTTTAAATATACCTTCAAAAGACAATGGCTTGTACTAGAAGATAACCTTTTACTTTAGTGGTTGATTTACAGAAGAGAAGTTTACCAATAGCAAGGGAAAATGTGCATAAGAAACCAGATGAATGAGGACAAGCCACCAACAAATCCCATGGAAGAGTTTCTCTCAAGCGTGTAAAGAATGTCTTGTGTGTCGCACACAAAAAAGAAAAAGAGGAGAAAAAATTGGTTCAAATTTGGGGCATTTGCTGCACCAACTTCCCCTCTAACTGCCCCACCCTCCAAGTCAAATGGGCCATATTTGCACATTTTCTACTGTCCCTTTCTAGCAATTATATATATCCATGCCGACTGACACCAATAAATTTTTGGTTTTTTCTTTTGAAATAAATAATTTTAATTATATTTTATATGTTTGTTTCTGGGGTTGAATGGGGATTGGTACACATTATTTTCAAGGATTTTTCTAAGTTTCTGATTACCTGATTGATTTTAACTAAAGCTTTCAGGCCAACTTTGCATGCATTTTTTCTTCTTTTTTTTCTTTTGTTTTTTTTCTCTAGAGAAATGATTATCAATAGGATGGTGCTTCACAACTCCAATTCTTGCTTCCAAAGAACCAGCTAGGTTCAACATCATCCGTACTTAGTGGTTGTATCTTTGTGCCTAATTTATATGAATTTTTCAGATATTGAAATAGTTTATTTCAAGATTAATATATACATACACTATTTTCATCTTTTTCGTAAATCACAACAGTTCATTAATATTTTAATTTACACCTAGAGAAATACCTATAGATATATACATACATAATAGAACTTGATTTATGGTTTGAGGCTATTAAGAGAAATACATGATAATTTAATTAGTCAAGCTAATGATCATGAAATCTAACTAGCATAATGTTTTAATACATGGATAACAAGACACAAGAGCATGGATCTATTTATCATACATTTAGACAGAAATCAACTTTTGATCAGTTATTTAGATTTACAATATATCAACGTAAGCGTCATATATAGTCGGAGAGTATAGCGAGGCAACATTTTCCTATATATCATATATAGTTTAAATTTATACATAAATAATCACATATTGTTGTAGATACCCTAAGCCTAAGGGCTAAAGGTCTCATAGAGTTGAAGACGTAACAAGCTAAAACCTTTCGTGAAGCCATGCAAACGATGACGGCAGGGGCTCTTCTTGCGTGCATGGATCGGAGTTTGACAAAGAAGCGACCTGCAACGTTGACATTATGATTTGAAAGTTTCACTCTTTTTCAGCTTTGGCATTAAAAATTAATTCGTATGGAAACATAGAAGCCCTTGTGCTAATTATTTTGTGTATAAATAGGCAGCAGCCACAGTTTTTTCAAGAAACAGATCAACTCAAGAAGCAATACATTTACAAATTGAAACAGAATGGGGAGATCTCCTTGTTGTGATGAAAGTGGCCTCAAGAAAGGACCCTGGACTCCAGAAGAGGATCAAAAGCTTGTGCAGTACATTGAAGAACATGGCCATGGAAGTTGGAGAGCTCTTCCAAAGCTTGCAGGTTTGCTTAATCAAAGCCTCTCTTTGTTGATAAATTTGGTTGGTTTACTAGCTTAAGCTCACATTAAGACTACACCTCACATGTCATTAAGCTTTGTTGGTTTAACACTATCTCTGAAAGCTTGATTTAATGGCGGGGTGTCGGTCCAAAGTGTTCTTTGTTAGTTTCTGTTTTAGTTTTCGGATTTAAAAGTCCCGCCTTGAAACCAAACAAAAACACAAAAGCTTGATTTAAATTGCTATCGTTTTCTCTTTTGTAGGTCTCAATAGATGTGGCAAGAGTTGTAGGTTAAGATGGACAAATTACTTGAGACCTGATATCAAAAGAGGCAAATTTACTGAAGATGAGGAGCAAACAATTCTACATCTCCATTCTATCCTTGGAAACAAGTAATTCTTTAATCCAATCTCTTTTTTTCAACGACTAAACCCATCAAATTTTCAATATGTTTGAATATTTGAACTTACTCTTTATATGTCTATGCTTTTGTTTACAAGATGGTCAGCAATTGCAACACACCTAGATGGCCGAACTGACAATGAAATCAAGAATTTCTGGAACACCCATTTGAAGAAAAAGCTGATCCAAATGGGTTTTGATCCAATGACCCATCAACCAAGAACCGATCTCTTTTCCGGTTTGTCTCAGCTTCTGGCCCTGGCAAACCTGCAGGACCTCATGCAGCAATATCAGCCGTTAGATATTGATCAACATGCTGCAACATTACAAGCAGATCAAGCTGCTCAGTTGGCCAAGCTTCAATACATGCAGCATTTACTCCAATCTGTAGCTTATATAAGCAGTGGTGAGAATTTTAGCCAGAACAGAAACACAGCTGACACAGACATGGAGGCTTTCAATTTGTTGAACTCACTTGTTCCTTCTATCAAAGAAAACCCACTTTTAAATTCATCTCAGCTTGAAAATCCAAGCTCATTTTCTCTTGGATATGGAGGAACTTCTCAACCACTCCACCATCAAAGCCTACTGCCTCATGACCTAGCAGTAGCAGACCCACAAGTCCCTTTCAGTTCTCTACCATCTTTGAATAGTGATCATGAAATGGGCTCCAACTATACAATGGTCAGCCAAGAAGATAACCCACCTCATGATCATGATGACTCTCCATGGTTTGATAAACTTCTGTCTCCTGCTCCTAATTCTATTCCTCCAACTATGACCGGGACGTTGATTAGCAATCCGGGAGGAGATGTCTGCTGCAGCACTTCAAGCTATGGAGGTAGAAGTAGCGGTTCTTCTTCCTACTGGCCTGAACTCTTTCTTGAGGACGCCAATTATGCTTGAGGGATTCTTAGTTAATTATTATCATAGATTGAGAAAGATTTGGTGGTTGCTGCCTTTGTCGTTGATCATTATCAATTCTTACTTATTCCATGCATTTGCATGTGTATATACCGACATACAGATATGTGTGATGTAATGCATATCTACGTACGTTTATTTGTACACGTACATATCTTATATATGTTTATGTGCATTGTATTATATGTACATTATTTGGGACTAAAGTATCATGGAATATACTTTTTTCACATTATAATGTGATATATCATATTGGCATTACTCAAAGCAAATATGGGAATACTCATGATCCTGGCAAGGCACGACTATAATAAGGTCTACTTTGATCGCAGGTGAACAAGCGTGGCAGGGGGATCTTGTAATTAGTAGATTGTGGCTATGCAATTAGTCTTCTTTTTAGAGAGAGAGAGAGAGAGAGAGAGAGAGAGAGAGATGTACAGTGAGAGATAAACAAAATAATATAATTTTGCTTAAATCCATTGTGCGTGGGCGATTTCTGACCGTTAATTTAAGCGGCACATAAGCTGTTCAGAAGACATTGGTGGTAGGACTTGCAACCGAGTTATGTCATGTTCGTGTCATTTCATTTACTTGCATCGAATTTGACAGCGACACTAACTCAACCGGGTTCTTGTAGTTAAATAGTTGGTCATGGTTGTCAAAGCAACATAGAAAATCAGGGTTGATTAGGTTTCTTCCTCCCCTTTTTTCCCAATTCAAAGAAATAAATTTCACCACCTAATCCCATCCCATGGTTGTACACCACTCGACGTTTCTTATGTCATGGCAATCATGTTAAAGACGTTTCTTATGTCATGACAATTAATCATGTTCAACAAGACTTTTTTATGTCCAAACAACGCATGGAAATGGTGGTTACAAGTGGCAACTAACAAAGACAGGGATCTTTGTTTCAAGCAGAATAAATCAATCATATTGACAAGTTTAAGACTGCACTTATTCATTGTTCTGATAATCAGTGTATGATCTGTGTAAATATATTTACCTCCTTTATTCTAGGCTTTATTGGAACTCTGGGATGCTACTCTAGGAACTCAACTCTTCACCTAGAAAAAAAAAAGAAAAAAGACGAATAAAAAGTAGTGCAATAATGCAATGCAATGGGATCTTGATGAAGTGGTTTGGAGTGGAAATGTAGTAAGTGCTAAAAGTCAGTGGCAACAAGTGGAGGCCTGCATATACAATATCATTAACTGGGTTTCACTTATGAAACATAATTAGTTTTTTAGCATCATCGCAAGAAGGGTTTAGTCAACCGTTCCTGCAGCGCCTACTCAATAAGTGGTTTGGAGTGGAAATGTAGAAAGTGCTAAAAGTCAGTGGCAACAAGTGGAGGCCTGCATATACAATATCATTAACTGGGTTTCATTTATGAAACATAATTAGTTTTTTAGCATCATCACAAGAAGGGTTTAGTCAACCGTTCCTGCAGAGCCTACTCAATGCCAACACTCCTAATGATCTAGGGCTAACTTAGCCCTTTTTTACAGGCTAGTTTAGCCTTTGATCCTTTAACTAGCAAATGCTAAATGTTTCATTCAGTATTGAATAGATTGCCTAGGGAAAAAAGAGAGCTGTGATTGTCATTGACGATCACAACTACATGTGTGGAACTGTCACTAACACAACTATCTAAAGTTCAAGTTATGGAAAAACTACTTTGGGGAATTAACATGAAGTTTGACAAGCAGTTCTGATTGCTACAGATGATCCATATATCATTCAACATTGACACGAGATACTTAAATCAAAGCAATTTACAACTTCTGCTATAAGGTCGTACCCCCACCATCTGACATGAGAGATGCAGCAGCCGCAGCAGCTGTAGGAACAACCCCAGTTGAAATGCCCGGTTTTGACAAATGCAGGAGCCTGAGAAATCAATTCCAGGTTAGTGAATATGTTGTCAAGTAAACAAATTTTCAATATATAGTCATCATAAACCTTAAAATCAGTTTTCCTATATGCAATCTATATGCACTGTTGAATGCCTCGTCATTTATAATATGATCAACAACGGTGCAAGAAATATTCAATTGGGACCCTTTGGACCGTCGCGGATCACCCAAACAAGACTTGTTTATGAAAAAGATGATAGAGGATATCCAGCCACTAGATATGCAAGACAAAATTGGACTAACAAAAATGGACTAGTCTGTTCGGTTTTCAAGCGTGGACCACTGGGACCCCTAGCCAAGAGGCATAGATCAACAAGCTTATGTGTAGGTAGGTGGGCTTTAATGCTTTTTTATAAATAAATAAAAAGTAAGGGAAAAAAAAACTTACGGCGCAAGATATTCACAAAAAGATGATACTGCAGCAACAACTTCAGTATAGTTTTCAGATGTAGCAGGGGCTGTCACTTCTACCAACTGTATCCCGGGAGTTACAGGGACAGCCTCATCTGTGGCATGCAGTTGTAGCATCTTATTAACTGATGACACAGTCACAGTGATCTGTGTGCCCCTCTGGAAATGGAAGGCAAATCCCACCCTCAGAAGCTCATGGTCCAACTTGTAGCCAAGTGCATAAAACAAGCGAAGCACATTCTTGCTTGCTTTGCTTTCGACCATGGTTCTTACTAGAACTGAAATTTGCTCAGCACCTGCACCTCTCATTGCACCTCCTATATGCCTTACAGTCCTACAGAATTCAGAATTTGGCATAGATACAATCATATGTATGTGTGAAACACAAATTTCCACGTGTTAATAAATATGACAAGGCAAGTTTTTAAGTGTTACCATGTTGGTTCAGTTTGCTCCAGATTGCATATAAGTCGAACCTCTGAAGCTACAACCCCTATAGAAAGGAAGATCATAAGGCCCTACAAAATAATTTCTTTCTGTGCTATTCAGCTGATACACACTGAACCAGACCACAAGTTGTAGTAGCAATCAATGCAATATAACACTGTTGCTAATTACAAAATCTTCAAAAAAATCCATCTAACCATCGCATCAATTCAAAGGTTATTAATGAAAAAATGTGAACTTAAGAGTCACAGAGGAAAAGTACCAAACAGATAAAAAAACAACGGGCTGCTATGAAAATTTATTTAAGCACACCAGGGAAGGCTTTCAACATCTCTTTAAATGAGTCCATAAAAGAGGAAAAATGACTATTCTGACTTCGGCTTAATTGTATAGAAAATGTGTTTAGACATATTATTCTAGCCACACAGCTCAATATGAAAAGAGGAAAAGAAATGAATTACCAAGGTTCGGGCCACTTTTAAGACATATCTCATGGACCCTCAAACGTTCTCTGCGAACACCACAAAGACCCTGAAGAAGAATCTCGAGGGCCTCAACATGCTGCAAAATGAAAACCATATTTTAGATGCAGCTACAGAAACTACCCACAGATGGGGGAAAAGGGGTTCTTTTAGGGATCTATTTCCAATTGTGAACAAAATTGAGTCCATAAGCATGAATAGCTTGTGCACGAAAGAAAACAAAAACTACTCAATAAGAAAACAAAAACTACTCAATAAAAAAACAAATATAGATTTTCTTCCTTTCTCACATATTAACCTCAAATGAACAATTTGGTAAACATGGTTAGAAGATATGTGTCAAAAACTGAGCTCTAAGCAGAAGATTCAATCTTTCTCCCCTAGCAGCAATACACAGATGTGCTATCAAGTGATCAGAATTTAGAGGCATTTCCAGAAATTGTATAACAAAATGTAAGCCTAACCCAACCCCCTCATTATCAAAGTACTTACCTGTGTTTCTATAATTCCCTGAACCACGCACTCCATCAAGTTGGTACAGTTGATCTAAGAAAAACCAGTAAACTCTTTATAGAAAATATGTAGAATTGAAGGGAAAAATATCAAGAAATCAAGCATAAACTTCCGAGGGAGTGATTACGAATCAAAAATACTAACCGGGTAGTTGCAGCTCCGGCGCGACTGCAGCAAGCTAAAAGAATGGAGAAAGAAGAGGGGTTCCTATGGGACCTGGAAAAAGTTCAAAACGTGAGTGACCCAGAGCGAGAGACTGCACAAAAATCTTTGCTGCGTATAAAATTGCTTGGGCCTTGAAAAGCCCATTTAAACGCTTTATATACTAGGAAATTTAACATCATTGATAGAATTTTAAATTCGAAATTAAATTAAAAAATTCGAAAGAAAAGTCTAGCTCAGATTTTGGCTGCTGCTCCTCTTCAAACTACGATTGAACAAAACCCCACAAAAATTCGAACCAGAGAAACAGAAATTGGTTAGATATGGAGGAAACTCGGGAATAAGGAAGCCTTCTAGTTAATGGGTATTTGGGGAATTATCTGAGAAGCTGATATTTAAAGCGATGAGTATTCGTACCCAGTGTTTTCAAAGGCATGCCTTCGCGCGCGTCGGAGCGAGGCGGCAGAGGAGGTCGGCTGTTTCGCAAGTTGCACGTTTAGGGCAGTGAGGCGTGGGAAGGCGTGACAAGGCTCTGCAAGGCGTGGCCAGGAGGATGAGGCGCTGCAACCCTGAACCCTGTGTATTCTCCAAGCGGCGCGAGGAAGAAGAAGAGTGCGCGAGGAAGAAGAGTTCGTGTGAATTTTTTTAAGGTTGTATGAATCGACGTCGTTTCACTTTCAGCCCTTTTAAAACTGAGGTTACTTAAATGAAACGCACGTTCAGTTTTTTTTATTGCGTTTTTTCTAATTAATTAATATATTAAGTTAATACACGCTGTGTATTCTATATATCAACTGGAGATTCTACTTCAATTTCTTGCCTTCAGTTGGAGCAGGCCGCTGTGTACTCAATAAGAATTACCTTTTTTTTAGAGCAACTCCATCCATTTGCCATTTGCCATGGCAAGGGGGAGCTAGGGCAGCTACTATTCACATGAATAGTAGTTGTCCTTGCAAATAGTATTTTGTGTTTCCACCCATTGCCATGGCTAAGGGCAATTACTATTCATTTTTTTGTTTTTTTCACAAATTTTTTTACCTCAATAATTAATTCGGATAATATTTTCGGATAATATTTTGTTTTTATAACCTAAAGAATTAACTTTGAGAATATTTCGGATAAGATTTCTTTTAATTATATTTTGTTTGATGTATTGAATGTGTTGAAAATTTTGTGTAGAAAATAAAAAATAATAGAATGATAAGAAATTATAAGAGGATTTTTGTGTTGAAAATGAAGAAGAATGGTAGGTATTTATAGAAAAACAGTTCAGAACTTTTTGGTGAATTTTTAAATAATTATTCACATTTTTTTCACATTTTTTTTGCCCAAAAAAAGCTCAGCCGTTGGATTTGGAAAAAAAAACTCATCGGAGCACCAGAACGCGCCACATGGCGCATGACATCACCTCCCCCTCGGGCTGGAGCTCGGGCGAGACTTGCCTTCAGGCCAGCCTGACTTCGTGGGTCCCACTCCCAGCCCGGGCTTGGGCTCCTCGCTGGAACTGGATTCCCCCCCCCTGACAGAGGCTGGGCTTACCGCTGGAGTTGCTCTTAGAGCGATTCCACCGGATAGCCCTGGGGGGGGGGGCCCCATATTGTATAGTACAACAATAATTTCTACACATAGACATATATATATATATAAATTGTTATGGTTAAATAAGAATTAGTTGTATAATTTAATTATATTGTATTATTTATAAATTTTAAATAAATAAATATTCAAAAGGCATACGCATCACTGCTTCAAGGCTTACATCTTGCATAGTATGACTAAAACCCCTCATATCAACACCTCACCTTTCAAAACATTGCTTGTACCTACTTATGATTTTAAGCAAAAATTGTAGGTTTGGTGAAAACGAAGCTCGACGATTTGGCGGTTGAAGCGACGAAGACGCAGACTTGGTGCTCGCGTGCTAGTTTCTTTTTGGGTCTTAATTTGGGCTGGACCTAATTAATAGGACTACATTACGCCCACCTAATGAGGTTCTAAGCCTACCTAGTCTAGGTCTTAGTGCTAAATAGTCCAATCCATGTCCTAGTCCGGTTCACCAAACATGTCCTGAAAAAATATATAATTAGATTGGTTCGGTTTAGTTGGATTTTTATCAGAACTCATAAGAAAGAACACAATTGAAATTTGTCGAATTAAATTGGTTGACTAGTTTAATCGATCTCATTTAATTTTCTTTATCTAAATATGGAGATTCGAACTTGAAATCTCTTCAGCAAAATAATGTAGCTAATAATTTGATTTCAATTTTAAGTACCTGTATATTTTCTAAACCACTGCAGTTGTAAACCCTCAAAATGCCGCCGCCCACCACCCCAACCCCACCCTACCCCAGCTCAAACTAGATCTTCACTGCCTTACCCACCCAGCCACAAATCCCACCTGCATCCCTCTTTCCAACCTACCCACCGCTTCCCCACACCCCCATCCTCCCTGCTTTTTCTACCCCACCTTTCCTCTTTTTTCTACCTTTAGCCAAAAAAGAAATGTAGTAGGAATGTAGACATTTCTACATTATGTTAGGTTAGCTTTTTTGGCAGAAGATTAAAAATAAAATAAACAAATTTGTAGGTTCCATGGTGGTCCTGCCAGCTTGTAAACAAAATGCAAGGGGACAGAAGCGGTACAAGATGTCAAAGGAATTTGGAGCATTTTAGACTTGGTATACAATTATTAGCAAGGTTGAGCTGACCTTTCAACAACAATTGTGATTTGATAGATGATTAATCAAAAGTTCAACTCTCCTGCTAGCAAGATTGGATCAATAATTGATTAATAATAAAAATAAAAATAAAGTATTGAGTCTAAGCTCAAATTGCCAAAACCAAACCAAACTACGATTTCTCTATTAGTTTTAGTTTAAATTGAACCATATCGCCACCTAACGATTTTTCAATGAAACCAATCCAAATGAGAATGCGTCCACCCTACTACTTCCTAATAAGCCATTTATAATTTTACATAGCAATTAACCAAGGCTTATTTATTGATTTGCCCCTTGAGTTTTATCAAAAATCTCAATTTACCTATGACCTTGTAACTGAAAAAGAAATGTAGTAGGAATGTAGACATTTCTACATTTTGTTAGGTTAGCTTTTTTGGCAGAAGATTAAAAATAAAATAAACAAATTTGTAGGTTCCAAGGTGGTCCTGCCAGCTTGTAAACAAAATGCAAGGGGACAGAAGCGGTAAAAGATGTCAAAGGAATTTGGAGCATTTTAGACTTGGGGGGATACAATTATTAGCAAGGTTGAGCTGACCTTTCAACAACAATTGTGATTTGATAGATGATTAATCAAAAGTTCAACTCTCCTGCTAGCAAGATTGGATCAATAATTGATTAATAATAAAAATAAAAATAAAGTATTGAGTCTAAGCTCAAATTGCCAAAACCAAACCAAACTACGATTTCTCTATTAGTTTTAGTTTAAATTGAACCATATCGCCACCTAACGATTTTTCAATGAAACCAATCCAAATGAGAATGCGTCCACCCTACTACTTCCTAATAAGCCATTTATAATTTTACATAGCAATTAACCAAGGCTTATTTATTGATTTGCCCCTTGAGTTTTATCAAAAATCTCAATTTACCTATGACCTTGTAACTGGGTCAATATGCCACTTGTGCTTTTATTTTGTATCTCTCGTTGTATCATTTCGTCAATTTGATCACTAACATTGTTAACCTGCTGATGTGGCATAGACATTTTATTAATTTTGTAAGTTAAAATCCAAAAAATATAAAAAACATTTTTTAAGAAGCTACAATTGTTCAATAAAAACAAAAGGTTACCAAAAAATAGGCCCATTCCAATATGACATATTAAACAAAAACCCTTATAAAACCTATTTGGAGAAGAAGAAAAAAACCAAAACAATCAATTGTCATTTTCTAATTGGTTCTTATAAAATTTTAACACAACCAATTAGAAAATGACAAGGGGGTAGTTTGAGTTTTTCTCTCCAAATAGGCTCTATATGAGTTTTGTATAATATGTCATGCTAAAATGGGGTTTTGAATAAATATCTTTAAAAGAATCCAGCAGCCCCTCCTCCCTCATCTCCCCAACCATCCCATCGCAGCCACCTTCAACCCCTCCCCAGCCACCCCGCCGCAGCTCCACGGCAACCCACCACAAGCCACACCCACCCTTGCGGTTGTCACCATCATCATCATCCAGATCCCATCTCCAAATCTCATCCCCAACATGACTGATTAGAAGAAATCAATGTAATAACTCTTTTTGTTTTCAACACATGTGATTAGAAGAAATAAATGCAAATTAATGTGGTGGTGTTGAGATTTTGCACATGCTAATAGTTATATTTTCAAATCAGCAAGTTAATGGTTTTATTGAGAGAATTCACGGAAGAGGGCACATACGACACGAAATAAAAGCACATGGGGCATATTGACTCAGTTGCAAAGTCAAGTAGTAGATGAGATTTTTGGTAAACGTCAAAGGCAAATCAATAAACAAGTTATTAACCAAACCAATCTTTCAATTCCGTTACCACTAATCACGAGCCAATATGTTCTTCAATGATTGAATGGCAGATCAACCGTTTCTGGTTGATATATACTTTGATGCTTGGTTGGTAGACAGAGAGAGAAAAGTTGGAGATGAAAAGGGGCCTTACAAACATGACTATCATCATATCATGTTAGCAGCTTGCTAGGGCACATGACATGTGCACTAATTTTGGGCCAAAAAGGTGACAGCGTCCAGAGTTTGTTTTTCCTATTTGGACACAGATTGGCGTAATTGGTGAGGAGGATTGCTGTGTACTTGTTCAGCACCAATGCCGCCTCCTCCTCCATGATGCAGGCATCAAGCTCTCAATTATTGATCCATCAACTTCGTGACTTTTCTCTTTTTGCTTTCTATAATTTCTTTGCTTAAGTAATTTGTTTAGAGCATGTCCATCTCTAATTGGATTCTGTCCCCTAATCAAATTGTGATGATTGATACAAGAACAGGTCTCATGTTCAAGTTTCTGTTTTATTTTTTACCTTTTTGAAAAAATAATAATAAATTTGGTGGCGTAGGCATTCAATTTTGTAGACAACCTAATTCTAGTTAGAGCCAATTAGGGAGTTGACAAAAGGGTACCAAAAAGTTCGTTTTGACTACATGCATGTTTAGGGGGATTTTGGAAATTCCTAGGTTGCACATGTTGCTTGTATGAACTTTTAATTAATTCGATGTAATGGCTTAAACATAGGTGCCCTGTGTTTAGACTTCGTGTATATAAATAAATAAATAAATAAATAAATATAAATATATATATATATATATATATATATA
>NW_018921808.1:335940-346355 GCF_002207925.1 Prunus avium
CAAAAAAAAAAAAAAAAAAACTCCGCATTATATTTCACTAATCAAAACCGTCTATGTTTTAGATAATCATTCAAAGATCATCTCTACAAAAAATCCCTTGAATCCGATATTGTTTGACCACTCCATTGTGTTATTGAAATTTTAGTACTTTCTTGAAGCACCGTGTTCATTGATTTTGTATGACACAATTGGATGTCGAAATGGTTTCCGATTTGTCTATTTTTTTGCAAGGATGATCTATGAATGTAGACTTAAAAAATAGATGGTTTGGATCGTTGACAAAAAATTTGTAGGGGACCCTAAAACTTTTAGTAAAAGATAGCCTATGAATAATATGTAGAAAGAATTTTAATCAAACATACTAACAAAAAATAAAACAAATTCTCATAATAACATCTCAACAATACCAAACCAAAAATTATAATTCATCCATAATTAAACCCTAAAATGCTAAAGTTTAACAAAATCCCAAATCAAAGCCCTATAATAATTTAGCCCTAAAACTATAATTAAAGATATATAACAAAGGAGAGAATGAGAATAATACTTCTTGTTGACAAAAGGAGAGGAGAAGATGTTGTTGGCAAGTTGCCCACCCAAGATAATAGAAGATTTAGCCAATAGAGGGAGAATTTGACCCAAAACAAAAAAAATGGGGAGAAACTTTCTGCTATAGAGAGAGAGAGAGAGAGAGAGAGAGAGAATAAGTCTAATAGCCAAAAGAGAAGGAGAGAGAGAAGAAATGGGATCACCTGAGCGGGCAACATATGTGTAGGGTTTGCTTTTAATTTTTATTATTATTTTGAGATGAACTTATAACACATGTAGGTATTTTTTATTTTGAAAAAATTTGGGCTGGGTAGGCACCCAGCCTGCCCTGTGTATAGCACCGCCCATGCCTAAAAGGCGTCCCTCAAATAAAATTATTTGAAGAATCCATGGGGTGGTGACTACCACGCTTTTTGTCCCCTCTTTCTCTCCTTTTCATTTTCTCTCCTTTTTTATATTTCTTCTTGTCCCAAGTATTATTCAAAATCAACAGAGCTGCGGCTTTAGCAGAGGGAAAGAGGGACTGAAAAATGGGAGTCGGGGAGTTTGTTCTTCCATGAATATTATGACTTGACATGTGAGTGTGAGGATAAACCATCAACACCCATCACGTCCGTTTTGTCTAAATTTAATTCATTTCTAAAGTCTGTACGGGAAAATAATGACACTCACCAATCACCACCTTCAAATTTTATGGCTTAGCATAAAATGGGCCTAAATTTTGCATAAATATTCATATTACACACTGCTTAAAATGGCATCCCAAACTGATTAGTGGTATTGCATTGTGCATAGAGATTGTGACAAGATTGATTTAGGTTAAAAACACCTTATCTACAAAACATTATTGTGTGAAGTCCAATCTTTTCTTTCCGAGTTCTTTGCTTATTTTGAGCAAACTTTTAAATGCAATTAGGGTTAGTTTGGGTACTAAACTATTTCGATTCGCATCCACAAAAATACTCAGTGACAATTTGATCATCTGCCGAATTATTGAAACTTTGTTGTTACAATTGAGGGAATTAAACCTTGACCTAATCTTATCTGAACCCTTCATAATTTCTTTTAAATTTAATGAAAAGAAGTTCATAAGTTATGACGCTCTAAATTTATGGAGAGATAATTTTCTTCTTGTAAATTTTAAAGGAGCATATAATTAATTATTTCAGGGTGCCTTTTGGGAATATAGTAAGGTGTGGTGGTAAAAGTTTAATTTTCTAAATTTGCGTTTTAGTGCGAAAAATAACTACACTGGATTTAATGAACAGTTTTTTGGATGCTACTAGAATTACTCTTGAATTTGGGTCAATTTAGAATAAATGTGTTCTTTAACGGTGTGAACTCAGTTTAAAAACAACCAAACCATCAACTTGGCATGAGACCTCCAAAGCTTTTTTAAATTTATTTTCTACACAATAACTGGATTACATACCCACCAAAAAATAATATAGATTATTATAAATAAACCCAATCCTAGACATGTATTTATAAAAAAACCCACACACTATTTAAACATAGAAACGCACCCAAAATCAACCCCAAAATCAACAATTGTATATTTTTTGGGTGTGTTTATAAATGAGTTTTGAGTGTGTGTAATGATGGGTTTTGAGTGTGTTTATAAAGTGTTTTGGGTGTTGGGTTTTTTAATAATTTCAGCCCCCATTTTGGGTGTTTTAGTGAAACTCCCAAAATAATAATATCCAACGTTAAGGAAACAAATCTCTTTGGAGGTCTCGTGCCAAGTTGATGGTTTGGTTGTTTTGAGTGTTTTTTTATGAGGTTTTGGGGTTGAGTTTGTTTTAAGAAATCGATGACAGTTTTGTAATTTATAAGAAATTAAAAACTTCTTTGTTATGTTGTAATTGAATTTTAGGTATATTTCTAAAATCCATTTCATATAGAATTTTTTTAATAATTTAAGTCTCTATATTTAGTATAATAGTGAATCTCCCAATAAAAAATGTAACGTTGAAAATGATGCATTAGAAAATGGAATTTGTTTGAGCGCCACATCACAATCCACTTCCAACAGTGACGCATTAATGGAATCCGAGCACTAATGATATGATCATATGACTAAGCATTATCAAGAGCCCAAACCCAAAAAAAAAATATTTAATTAATTAAATTAAAAAAAAAATAAAAATAAAAATATATATATATATATATATAAATGGACTGGCCCACCTAAAGAGAAAAAAGCCAAAATGCAAAAGAGTCATCATGCCGCATGCCTATCTCTCTATGCCAGATGTCCCCTTCAAAAATCCAAGCTGCCAATTGTGCAATCCCAAGTTGAGACAATGAGATAAATGATTAATTATAGAAACAAAATCTCCCCCAAGTAGCAAAACCCTAAATCATGACTGAGACTGGTTGCATTAGACTAGAGACATGGTTAAGCTTAACTTATCTGCATAAAGCAAGCTTGACAATTCAAAGTGAAATAACAGATGATGGTGATTAAACACTAAGCAAGAGATTTATTTTCTGCTATGCATTCGACATTTTGAATAATGTAAAAGTCCCATATCGATAACTTATTTGTAAATTCACGTTGTTGTTAGTAATCGACTTAAATACTTTTCTTAATTTTACTATGATAAAATTAAATGATGTTGGAAATAAAGATCCATAACATTATTATTATGCTAAATTTAACGTCTGAATATAAGAAAATTAAAATATTTAATTTAAAATTAACTGACAATGGAAATAAAGATCCATACTATTATTATTATGCTAAAGTTTAACTTCCGGATATAAGATTCTCTCAACAAAGAATGAGTCAAGGTTTTCAATTCATGACCTCTAGAACTAGACCTTCGATGTCATGTTGCATATGAATCTAAAAAATTTAATATATTAAAGAAATTCGCCAGGCAAGCTAAGAAATATTTTCCACCCTGTCAAAGACGGGATTTGAGAAGGAACTAGAGAGGTGGGTGGGGATTTGTTTTGTTGCATAATAAGATAAGAGAAATATAAAAATATAGAAAATAAAAGTTGTGGCTGCAGTTCGCCTATCAATTTGTTGTAACTTGTATACCACCCACTCCATTGGCAATGGCATTAACCAATCCTATTCACTCACTGCAGCCCCCCCCCAGCCCCTCTCTCTCTCTCTCTCTCTCTGTGCCCAAAAGGCGTTTTTGTAGCAACTAGCCTAAATTGCATGGGGAGAATTTCATCCAAAAAATTAGGAAAAAAAATAAGAAAGAAAAGTAAAAGATAAGGGCAAAAATCAAATCTTTTACTCCTGAAAAAGAAATGAACTTTTTTCTTCCTGTTGGGTCTAAATTCCCATCCTCATAAAACACAAAAGTATGAGAAACAGAGCAAAAGATAAGATTAATTACAACCCCTCTGGCTCCAAGAGAGAGAAAGACACAGAGGGAAGGATATGTCAGATGGTATATTAGTTTGAGATAGAAAATACTTGTGCTGGGTTTTGTTGGTTGGTGAAATATTGTTTGGGGATGTCAGGTGGTGGATGCAGTGTAGTCTGGTTCAGGAGAGATCTGAGGGTGGAAGATAACCCAGCTTTAGCTGCTGGAGTGAGAGCAGGAAGTGTGGTTTGTGTCTTTATTTGGGCACCTGAGGAAGAAGGCCCATATTACCCTGGAAGGGTGTCAAGATGGTGGCTCAAACACAGCTTGGCTCATCTTGATTCCTCTTTGAGAAGTCTGGGCACATCTCTCATCACCAAGAGGTCCACTGACAGTGTTTCTTCTCTTCTTGAGGTTGTTATTTCCACTGGTGCCACTCAGCTCTTCTTCAACCACTTATATGGTCAGTTCTTATCTGTTACACCAATTTTGTTAATCCTTATCTGTTACAATAGTTTTTAAGATGTCTTCTTTTTCAATGATCTGGTTTTTGTGTCTTGAATATAGGGATGATTCTGATTCCTGTAGGCGTTTTGAATTTCTCTCCTCTTCTGGGTTTGGGGCTAGTTCAATAAATTTATTGGTTTGGCATGTAAATCTGTAGTATTGGTTGAAAAGTAATTAAATTTGTTTTCTTATCAAATTCAAAAGGTTGGTGCTTTGATGTCTGGCTGAATTGTTTGAGTATTTGATTAATTACCTACCTTGTTCCTGTTTTGGGTGATTTACTATTCAGTAGCTGTTGACAGTGTTGAGGTTTCTTGATTGGGGAAAAAAATGCTATTTGATTGTTTGTAGTATGGTGGTCCTTTCTCACCAACAGTGGGAACATATTCAGTTATGATTTGTTCATTAAGCCTAATTGAATTTTTTAACTATCAACATTTTTAGTTACAAGGAACAGAGTTTGTGTGTTCTGTCTAAGGATCCTTCTGTTCTTCATTTAGTTAATTCTTGTATTTCCATTACACGGTTGAGGAAATCAAAGTAGCAAATCAGCTTTTGCAATTTAATGCTTAGTGCTATCTTTATATTTCAGATCCTATATCACTGGTTAGGGATCACCGGGCCAAGGAGGTTTTAACTGCTCAAGGCATAGCTGTGCGTTCCTTTAATGCAGATTTGCTCTACGAACCATGGGATGTTAATGATGTCAATGGTCGCCCGTTCACCACCTTCGATGCTTTTTGGGGAAGATGCCTTAGCATGCCATATGACCCAGATGCACCGCTTCTCCCCCCTAAGAGAATTATATCAGGTTTATTTGCATTCAAATTATTCTTGAACTTCAACTGTATTCAATATCAATACACATCAAGCATCTTATTGTATCTTATGTCCCATCTTGTTTCTCATCCTGTTTCCCATCCTGTTTATATTTCTACAAATATTTTGGTGCTGGAGTTATGTCACTGCCTTGATAGGCCTCATGATATTTATATAGCCTCTAAGGTGGGAGTAATTGTCATGACTATGTTACTGGTGAACATGCAGGGTTCACTGCTGGCTTAGGTTGGGTTTTTTCTTTTTTCTTCTGTTGTTGCTCTATGTGTGTCATAGGTTTCCTGATTCCTCCAGTATGTGTACTTTTTCTACAAGAATTTCAAGTAATACTTTCATGAACCACCTTTCAGTTCGTGTATTAGATTAACATTTGAAAGTTCATGAACTTTTCAGGTGACACATCAAGGTGCCCTTCTGATACGTTGGTTTTTGAAGATGAATCAGAGAAGGGAAGCAATGCGCTTCTTGCTCGAGCATGGTCACCTGGGTGGAGCAACGCTGATAAGGCTCTGACCACATTTATAAATGGACCATTACTTGAATACTCTCAAAACCGCAGGAAGGCTGATGGTGCCACAACATCATTACTTTCTCCACATTTGCATTTTGGGGAGGTAAGTGTGAGAAAAGCATTTCATCTTGTTCGCATGAAGCAGGTTCTTTGGGCCAATGAAGGCAACAAGGCTGGTGAAGAGAGTGTGAACTTGTTTCTGAAGTCTATTGGTCTTAGGGAATATTCAAGATACATTAGTTTTAATCATCCTTACAGTCACGAAAGACCTCTTCTTGGGCACCTAAAGTTCTTCCCCTGGATTATAAATCAGAGCTATTTTAAGGCATGGAGGCAAGGTAGAACTGGCTATCCATTGGTCGATGCTGGCATGAGAGAGTTGTGGGCCACAGGCTGGCTGCATGATCGTATACGAGTAGTAGTTTCTAGTTTTTTTGTAAAGGTTCTGCAGCTTCCATGGAGGTGGGGAATGAAGTATTTCTGGGATACACTCTTAGATGCTGATCTTGAAAGTGATGCTCTTGGTTGGCAGTATATATCTGGTACTATCCCCGATGGTCGTGAATTTGACCGCATAGATAATCCACAGGTGCGAATGTTGAGCTTGATTATCTTGAATTTTAGACCGTGCTTCTGCACAAACATACACACACAGCTTTAAATTTTACAAGGCAAAAAATTTATCCATGCTTTTTTACTCATATGTTGCAATTCTGGCTTTCGAATCATAGAATATAGTTTCAGCTCGATATTCTAGTGTCCCTCATCAAGAGTCAACAATAATGAATAGAATCTAGTGCACCTTGTTCGTCAGTGCCCATGACTGTTCATAAGAAACAATTTCTTAAAAGCCTGGGAGACATAGTTCTGCCTTGATTCCACTCTCATATGATGCCTCACCTGAAAGGCCCCACCAGTAGTGGCTACTAGGTTTATAAGGGCAGTGTAATTGGTGGTCATCAACAGTACCCCTTAGGAATCTTTGGCCTGCAGTATTGATGAATACGGGTTTTTGCTTTTTATGGACATTGACATGCTGCTCTTTAAAGTATTAAAAACGAAGCTCGTGGAGTTGTTTTCACACATGGACTATCAAATCATACATGAAAACCTGCAAAAATCTTGTGTTGAAAAACTTTGTTTAATTAATGTTTCTTCACTTTTAGCTATATTTGTGTCTGAAGCATTGAGTGCAGACGCAATGTTTTATACAGTTATGAAAGTTGACAATTGATTCATGCTCCTCTTTGTTTGAGGGGATTAATGCAATATTACCACTCTTAGTTGATCAAGTTTCAGTAATAAAAAATCTCATATTGATTTGATTTCTACAGTTTGAAGGTTACAAATTTGACCCAAATGGAGAATATGTGCGAAAGTGGCTTCCTGAACTTGCCAGACTACCAACTGAATGGATACACCACCCATGGAATGCACCAGAATCTGTACTCCAAGCAGCTGGAATTGAATTAGGATCGAATTACCCTCTCCCTATTGTAGGAATAGATGCGGCGAAAACCAGGTTGCAAGAAGCATTATTAGAGATGTGGCAGCACGAAGCTGCTTCAAGAGCTGCTGTTGAAAATGGAACTGAAGAAGGGCTTGGAGATTCCTCTGAATCAACCCCAATTGCCTTTCCTCAAGACATACAAATGGAGGAAAATTATGAACCCGCGAGGAACAACCTTCCTGCCACTCGAAGGTATGAAGATCAGATGGTCCCAAGCATAACTACATCTTTGGTGAGAGTTGAAGAGGAAGAAAGTTCAATGGAAATTCGAAATTTGGTGGAAGAAACCAGGGGAGAAGTGCCTACGAATGTAATGGTGGATCAAGAGCCAAGAAGAGACACTTTAAACCAAGGGGTTTTGCAGACTATTCGTAACAACACTCTGCCACAACCAAATGCCGCAATAGGGCTGCAACATGCTATTGAAGATTCCACTGCAGAATCTTCCAGTAGCAGTAGGAGAGAGAGGGATGGAGGTGTAGTTCCAGTCTGGTCTCCTTCAACTTCTAGCTACTCGGAGCAGTTTGCGAGTGATGACAATAGCATTGGAACAAGTTCTTACTTGCAAAGACATCCACAGTCTCACCAAATAATGAATTGGAGGCGGCTATCTCAAACTGGGTAAGAACTTTTGAACAATTCACCAAGCAGACTTTTTAAAACCTTCCTCTTGCCTAAGCAGTTAAGAAGCTTAGCTTTGAGACATATCACAAAATGGAATTGGGTCTGTTGGTGTATTACTTAAATTTCTTGAGTTGTTAAGTTCTAAAACAATGTATCACAAAGCATTAAGTGAATGCCTATTTATTTGAAAGTTCATGTTTTTATTCATACGCTGGCTGTCTCATTTTCACTCCCAATTTTCTTCTTTTACAGGTAAAACATATAGATGCAAATAGGAAAAAAAAAGTGCGTGGTGGTGAAGTGATGCACGCCATCAAATGGATTTGGGGAAGGTGAACATATCTTCCACATTGACCTTCCAACCTGTTCTCCTGGCCACGAGTGACCTCAAACAGCAGTAGACCTCTTGTGTGTATGATATTTTCTAATTAATACAAGCAACTTATTGGCTATCCTTTTCTTCTTCTTTTTTCTTGTTCTACCATAATGCAGCCCTGTTGTATAGCAATGTTGTACTTATAAAGGAAGAGAGTGAAATAAGATATGTAGTCATTGAATAAACTCAGGTTTTTGCTTTCTCATTCTATTGGTAGCAGATGTAACATATGCTATGTATCCAAACTTCTTGTTGTAGGTTTGGAAATTTACTGATCTGTTATGGAAATTGCACCCACTAAGTATCTGCCCTAATATCTTTACATCCTAATGCAATATCGATGCGAAAGAGACGAACTACACGATTGAATATGCCTGTGAGTATTGAATATGCCTGTGAGTATAGGGTTAGTTCTTTTTTGTTTTTTTGTTTTTTTTTGTTTTGAACCATGAGGTGGTCCTGGATGGGCCCCAACTATGGGTGGCACCTTTAAGCCTTAACCACAACTCAGACTAATTCCCGCTCACACCGGGTCGGCCCGTAAGGGGTAAAGTGTTGGCCAAAGTGGTGACTCCATACGAGAGCGGGGATCGAATCCCTGACCTCTCTTACCCTCCGTTTGGATGAGGGAAAATAACTCGGAATTTAGCTAAAAGTCGGGAATTTAAGCGGAGAAATTGACAATTCCCTTGTTTGTCAACTTAAGCGCAGAATTTATTAAATGACGCATGGAAAAAATCGTGGAAATTGAGGCATCAAATTCCCGAGTTTAATTTCCACCAAAATAGGCGTCATTTCACAATTTCCATAGTGCGGGAATTCATATTTTCCAGTGTGCCAAAACTTACATTAAAAAAAACTGCCAAACTTTTCATTAATTAAAAAAAAAGAAAAAGTACACGTCTCTCTGGATCAAATTTGAAGGTTAGTCTTCAAGCCTTTCTCTCCTTCAATTTATGTTTTTCTATTTTAGGGTTACCAGGGTTTCTAAATGGCTATCAAAATTGGGTGTTTCTGACTAAATTTATGAATATGTGTTGAATGGGTTTTGTGATCTTTGCGGCACTATGGCTGGATTTTGGGAAGTTTTAACAAAATATTCTATGCCCATGGATATTGGTGTGTGATTTGTGTTTATGGTACAGCTCTGTTTATGTTTTTCTATTTTAGGGTTACCAGGGTTTCTAAATGGCTATCAAAATTGGGTGTTTCTGACTAAATTTATGAATATGTGTTGAATGGGTTTTGTGATCTTTGCGGCACTATGGCTGGATTTTGGGAAGTTTTAACAAATTATTCTATGCCCATGGATATTGGAGTGTGATTTGTGTTTATGGTACAGCTCTGTAGTTGTTTGCTAGCTTTATCGCTTTGTGTTATCGCCTTGTTCAAGTTTTATTCCTTACTCTGAAGAAAAAGCCTATGTTGCTGAAAGCTTTTTATATACTATGTAAGGAAACGAAAAGCTTTGTTGATTGTTATATGCTGCTGAAAATCGATTTTGGTTTTCTCTCATTCTTATTTCACTTTGATTATTTGTTTGGTAGTCTCATGACGATGCTAGAGGTTGTCGATTTAAAGTTATAGAAAATAGGGATGATATAGTATATTTGTGTGGCAAAGATAGAGCCACTGGAGAGGGTGCAAAAATAGGTGCAGATGCAACTGAGGTTATGACTCCTACTAATGAAGTTGATCATGTTGATTTGAATGTGATACACAAGATTAAGAAGATATTCATGTTATTGATGATATTTCACCAACCTCAACAAATGGTCAAAAGAGAAGAAATAGTGCATCAAATTCTTTTGATATTCTTCCTACAGATAAAAGAGGTGCTGTAAAAGATGTTATTGCTGATTCGATTGCTTTATCATTTGAAGAGTTTATCCGTGCTGATACTAAGAACCTTGATCCAGCAAAGGTATATGTTGTAGTACAAGCAGTACCAGGTCTTAGTGAAAATGAACAACTCAAAGCATGTGCTTGGCTGATTGAAAATGACAAACAATTTCAGATGCTGAAGGCACTCCCAATTAAGAAAAAAAAGAGTATGTTGTTGATGTTTATTACACGTGGGGAGTGATTTGGTTTGCTAATATGCTATGTTTGTTTAAGTTGAGTTATTTAGTTCATCAAACGATATGTTATTTTATACTTCGAGGAATA
>NW_018921808.1:348723-388876 GCF_002207925.1 Prunus avium
AATTATGGCCGTGAAAGCCAACGATCTTTTGGCCTAGTGACATTCAGTCTCCACTTTCACGGACAATAATTGTTGAATCAAACGAAAGATTTAACCACGAAAATGGATGTATTATCAATTACCTTTTGGAAGATTGAAGCAGAAATTTCAGCCTTAACGGTACGTTTCTTCTGAGTACCAGTTGCCCCTGCTTCTTGCACAGCAGTGTGTCCAGTGGACAAGACAAGTTTAGGGGAAGAAATTGAAAATGAATTAGACATTGCAAAAAGTAAGTGAGCTTGAGCTTGATGGCCACCTCTAGCAAACACTTACATATATATGCAGTATTTCTTGCATTAAAAAAAGGAGTTTGTCTGCACTGTCACAAGGATATTTTCCATATATGTTATGGAATTTTATATATCATACTTTCTTGCCATGAATTGTTTTGGTTTGTAGTTGTGCATAATTTATTGAAGCCGGACTAAATATCTTTTTTCTTGTTTGTTTTTGGAAGTTGATTTGAATAGCATACGTTTTTAGTATTTTGGAATCATTTTGGTGGTATCAGAACTAGTAAACTTCATGCGGGGCTTCCATCTGTCGATTACAAAAGTATCTGTCATGTTCAAGAACTAGGTCAAATGCAACAGTGAATGGCTCATATCAGTATCAGCTAGCAAGTTAACAAAAAGAGAAAAAAGAGAAGAAAGTTAGATTTTTTTTTATAACCTTTTGGTGAAATGTAATTTTGCTCATTGAGTCATATCCTATAATTCCATTGCATGGAACAAAGTGTCCATTCAACCTTTGAATTTCATTTGTAAAATTTTACCAAGAAAAATTACAAAGCAAGCGACAAAGTTTGTGGCTTAGTGAAGGAAGTAGACAACCTTGGCAAGCAAAATTTCAAATTGAACAAATTGTGTTGAAGTTCTTAGTTTTGGTTGGAGAATTGAGTCTCATTTACTAAAAATTACTAAATCAGAATTGAGTCTCATTTAATATTGGCAGCTCCACTGCTACACATCAGCTATGAAACTTTAACCTGAAACTTATTAATGAAGATTTAAGCGATAACTTCTGACTTTAATGGTAAAGCACTTATCTTCATATTTACGACAAAAGTTGAATTTTTGCTCTACCCTACTTCAGGGGCGGAGCCACACTGGGACCAGTGTGGTCACGGGCCCCCACTCAATTTTTTTATATTTTAAAAGTAATATACTGTTATGTATTTCTATATGTATATTATTTCAAATACTTTACGTTTTGATATGCACCTACATGTGTTGTGGCGGACCTATTAAGGCACAAGAAGGTACTTCAAATTGCCCATTTACTCAACTGGAAGTGGTGCACTCCAGGTGTACAGATTACCTTATTTCCATCTTTAACATTTAAGTAAATGTCTTTGTCCTTTTACTTTCATTTATTTTTATATTACTCCACTTACTTAAGTTTACAATGTAAATAAGGAAGTAACCCCTATTTGGATTCAAATAAAAATACTAGAAAATCAAATTCCCACCAAATCAAAATATGAAAAATTGGTTTTAGTGCAAAATACGATTTATGCTGAAAATGATGGCTCATTAAGTCAATATATACTTCATACTAAAATCCCATAAAATCAAGTTTTCTTATTTGATGTGTAAGGAATAAAAGCCGCCAAAAATTACCTTGAGAAAATGATTATTCCGAAAAACTATTTTTCATACTTAGTCAATATTTGTACATAAAACATTTTTTCATGTATGATATGAATGCATGAAGGGACCTAAGGCTTTTTTTAGTTTGTGAAATTTTGATTTTTTCTTTCTATTGGGTTTAATGGGGGGAAAAGCTTTAAAGATATTTGCTAAATCGCTACTATTTGTCTATCTCTTGCAATTGTTCTTGCTCAGAATGTATTTTTCTATCCCTTTGTTGAGAACAATTATGATTGCAACCAATAAGCAATATAATTCTTGACATATGTGATATATATATTGTGAGTTCGAATTTTTGAATGTTTATAATTTGTAAGAGGCCCCACACACAAGAAATTCTGGCTTCGCCACTGCCCTACTTCATTTAGATCAAGAACAATATATTTGACTAACGATCAATGATGTAAGGACCAATAATCACATGCAGACCTGCCTAGAATTTAATATGTAGCAAGTTGTACGAAATGTAAACAGATGTCACCACCAGGTTTTTCGGAAATTTAATGCCTTGCTGCCAATTGACACCCTACATTCTGACCAAAAATTAATATATAGCATTCAAAATAAATTTAAGAAGTTAAAAAAAAAACAAACAAAAAACAAGGCATTCATATTGCTGCAAATCTTAAATTAAAATCATTCAACTTCCTGGACCAGCATTAATTGGTTAAAGAATATTGCATATATTTTTTTGTTTTGACAGGCAAACAAAAGTATTGCATTGCAGCTCAGGTTAATAGATTTATTTCTTTTGATAAAAGGGAATATTTTATTGGCTGTGTGTTGGACAAATAGAGAGGTGCTGCCATGTAGCTGAAAGATAAGCTATTTACTTCCTTTTTGATATATTGTAATTTTACTTTGTACCACAAAATGATATGGTCTTGTGGCACTCAGTTTTCACTTTACCGAAGAAGGTTCGAATCTCATTGATAAATAAGTAAAAGAATTTGAAAAGTTGGAAAGGTGGCGAGAAAAGACAATGCCTCATGAAAATATTAAGGGAATCATGGTCTGGGAGAACCTTATTAATGGGCTCTTTTGGTGCCATACTAAGAAGCAAATGATATAGAATCATGAGATGCTCATAGTAGAGGTTATGCCTGTCTTAATAGGGCATAAAGCCTACCAATTCATAATTGATCAGCCATTGGCCAATTTTTACTGTTTTTTTCTCAGGAAAAAGCATTAAAAGCCTGCATTTTTGTTAGTAGACAAAGCATCAGATTCAGGACCACTGCAGAAGTCAACACAAATATATTACCTAGGAGCTTTAAAGATGCAAATGATTTGATGAGGGATCAAGATGAAGCAGCTATATACCATTAGATGAAAGCTCAAAGCTATTGAGTACAAAAGAAAAAAGTAATGATCATGAATTCCTGATTTGTTATCTTATAAGATTATTATATGGGATGATGAAGATGATTTGCTTAATAAACTAGATTAGATGCTGCATCCCATTAACCATTTTTCTTTGGGACTTTGAAAAACTCCCACTGACTATATATTTATATTTATAAAATACTCCAAGAAAATGCTATGTGACCAAAACTGACAGCAAGCTGTGAACAAATCAAGTTTACTCAAAAGGGTAATCTGGAAGTTAAGTAGATAATTAGTCTGCAAACTTGTTTCATCAGTGTGGAAGGCTGGGATGAGAACTCAAGTAATTGGATCTGTATCTCTTTGTGATTTGTCTTGTGATTAGGTAAAAAGGTGGATGCTGTTGAGGACTCCAAATCACAATCCTGTTTTGAGGTTATTGGCTTTGAGGGCCTTCTCAGCAACAGTGTAGTTATAATATGGCTGCAAGTGGGACCAATTAGGATTTAGTTACTTGCACCAGCCACCATCTCAAAGTGGATCAAATCTTTACTAGTTCCATATCCTGCTTTTGGAATTAACAGCACCGAAGCTGCTGATTTGTTACTTTTTCTGCATAAATTTTATTGTATCTTGTGTGGTTTGTTCTCAACAAGTGTTCAAAAAGACCATGAGCCTCCTAAGATCACCTGATTAGCAAAGTTACATTCTGTTTGCTTCAAACATTTTAAACCTGTTTCTCCCTCTAAATGGTATCCTCCACCTGAATTATATATTGGTTCAAGATGATGAACTTTTTTGCTGCCATTAAATTTGATCCAACTCTAGGTGAAGCAAGGGCTGCTCTCTTAGCAATCACAGAAGCTGCAAAGTGGGTTAGCAGCTTATATTACTACAGAGGGTGGATTTTATTTATTTATAAATTCAAGTAATTAATTCCATAGAAAATCAAGATCCTTGTTCTGGTTGGAAAATGATGTATCAAAAGAGCTTTAGCATGGCCAGGCACTGCAACTTTGCGGCTCATAATGTTGGACAATGTGCTTCATCTCATGACCTGTATCAGGCTCCACTTTTTCTTTGGTTCTAAACTCGAAATTAAATATCTAACTAAATATCTAGTTTAGCACTAAATATCTCTAACTAAATATCATGACCTGATGGCAGTTTTGTAAATTATAGAAAGTTTAAAGCCTCTTTGTTATGTTGTAAATGGGCTTTGGGTATGTTTCTATAGTCTATTTCATGTAGATTTTTTATTATAAATAATTTGGACTCTTATATTGGACATAATAGTGAAACTCCCTCTAAACTATTCTGACTTGTAATGTTTATGTCTTCTTTTCCTCTGCTTTTGCATCTTTTACTCGGAAACCAAAACAAAGGGGCAGCTAAAATGTTATCCTTGGAGATTGAACTTTTATTTTGGTTACATTAATATACCAACAATATAGCTACAAAATTTGTACATACATATATGTTTCAGAGTAATATACCTATTTGAGAAAGAAAAAAAAGCGTAATACAACTTTTTGGTCAAAGTTTGGGAGGGGAGGTGACATTCGGGTTCGAACTTGAGACTAATGATCTATAGATAAATGCTCTTACCACTGAGCTAATGACCTGTTAGTAAAAAAAAAGTAGCATTACTTACTTGACTAAAATCAAAATTCAATCAAACACCTAAATTTAATGAAACATCAAATTTTGTAAAAACAATAAGAATTTCCAAGCCTTATTATCTTTGGTTACTTGTAATTAAAAAAAAAAGCTTATGAAACTAGTGAACATTTACCGTCTTTTCAAAGGCTGAGTCAATTAAGTATGTTTTGTAGTGGCCAGCAAAACGTGAAGTAACAGACTCTGTATGATAAGCTGATTAGAGATTGCGATCCTTTGTGGGTCAAAAACAGATTGTGATTGATCCCTCACCAAAAAATATTGTAAAGATTTTTAAGATTGCGATAGTCTCTACAAATTTATTATCTTCTCTGCCTGCCTGCAGAAGCTCTAATTAATAACGTTTTATCCATAAGAAATTAGACATTATATTATTCCTGAAATAAAAGACATGTATTTGGATGAATATTAATACAAAATCCTTTACCGTTGACCTTTGTAGTTAGGTGGAATTTCTTTATCTCTCAAAAAACAAGAGTCTAGTGGAGAATATGTATGGTCAAAAGGTCCTTTCGTTTGCGAATGTTGCCCTAATTGGTTGCTCAAAAAAATAAAAATTGTTGCCCTAATTGGTATATAGAAGTTGGAAACATCTCTCACCTAAGACACGGATGGCTCACTTGAAAAATTATTAAGAAACTCATTTTATTCTTTCGAAAGCATAATTGTTTGCTTTTTGCTAACAAGGACTAGCTCAGTAAAAAAGGCCATTGACTTCAGACTAGTGGTCTCAAATTCAAATTCCCATGACTCGTGGCAATATTAATTACGACGGTAAACATCCGAGAGATAATGGCAATAGAAAACTCATTCTTTTGGTGCATAAGAATATCTGTTCACAAAAAACATCCCATATGATATTCATTCATTTGAATACAACACTAACAAACATATGCATACATATAATATAATACTAAGTCATACTTATTTATTTTTGGTCGAACTAAGTCATGTTTCTCGGTCCCCAGTAATCAAAAGTTTTGGCCGTCAATTATTTTCGGATCAAAATCCAATATTTGACATTAATTTTAAAGATTCAAGCTTGAATTGAATCAAGTTTGAAAGTCAACCTTGAACTTTGACTAAACAATTAATAATCATTAATATTTATACTCAAAGTAATAAAACTTTAGAATATTGCTAATATCAGCCGCCGTGCAAGCGTTACATATTAATAATGAATATTGAAGAGTCTTCCTTGTAGTATTTAGGTACCCCCAAATATTCCTTGGAGTATTTAGGTACAAATATTTTGTACAAAATACAAAACCGTGTGCTTAGAAAAAGAAAAATACAAAACCGCGTGTGTGAAAAAAAAAAGAAAAGTAAAATACGAAAAAGCAGCATAGGAAGAGAGAGAAAAGAAACAGACTGGACTGAAAATGAAGAAGAGTAGGGCCAGCAAAAAGTCAACAGCCAAGAAGTCTCTGTTTTATGGCACCCTTTTCCAGTTTCCTTTAGGACCTTTACAATAAAATAAAAAAATTAATAAAAAATAATTTAATTGTTCATTCCCAGACTCCCACGATAGCGGTTATAAATCATCACACAGTTCCTAAGCTCGCATAAAACTTTAATTTTTCCAGTTTTATTTAATTTTCCCTTTTTAAAGAAAAAGGTTTCAAATGTTCTCTCTTTTATTTCTTTATTACTCGTCATCATTACCATTCTGTTTTTATTCAATTGCTTGTGCGAAGTCATCAGAAGAAGAAGAAGAAAGGGGCACCGCCAAATAAACAAAAGCCAAGCCATTTTCTAGCTTTCATTGGATGGTAAGACCAAAATCCCGGGTGCCCAGTTCCTGTTTTTACTCGTTTGTGGATTTTGTTCTTAGTGGCTTTGTGGGTTTTAGGGCTGTTTTGTTTTTTCAAAGGGGTTTTTGCTTGCTTTGTTAATAATGATTGAAATTGGTTCTCATGGTGCAGTTTGAGAATTTAGGCAACAAGTTTTGATCTTGGAAGGTGGGTTTGGTTTGGAATTTGGATTGGAGGTGATTACAAGAGGTGGATGCTGAAGATTTAGCTCCAGTACTTCCTATTTTATGGATAGGTTATGCTGTTTTAGCGGTTCCTACGCTCAGGTGATCATGTTTTTTCACTTCTTATGCCCCTTATATGCAGTCCTTTTTTTTTTTTTTTTTTTTGATTCTTGTTTGATGTATATTTTCTCAATCATAAGTCTTATAAAGCATGGTTTTTGATTATTTTCTGGGACTATATGTGTAATTCAATTGAGGAGTTTTGTTCATGTACTTGGTTTTTCTAGTAGGATATCCATCAGCTGTTGGGTGGATTTGAAAATTATGTTTTATTATGGTCAGCTGGATTAATATGCTCTTTTGGGATTAAGGGGTATCATGATCGTTCATTCTTCTTTGTTCATTTATTTCATCTTTTCCTGTTCTCTATCGATGTTGTGTGTTTTGGTTTTCTGATATGATCTTAGGAACTGCTTTGCAATATTTGTTAGATTGAAGTGGTTTTGGGTATTCTACTTGACTGAGGATGCTAAAGCCGAGTATTTACTTTCTTCTGCTGCATTTCTGAAGCTGGGTACAAGGGATATTCAGTTGCCTTCAATACTAGAATACTTAGGCCACAATTTCCATAGCTGTGCTGAACTTCTGAATTGAGCCAACATGTTCGGACCAAAAATGAACCAACATGTTTCTAACTGGCTGCTCTTTTGGTTTGGTGCATTAAAAATAAGTGTATTGTTTTTACTCAACAGCCATATAATAGAGTTCTGTTTCATTGTACTTAAAAGAAGCTTAAGAAGGAAAGCAATTCTAAAAAAGAAATAGATTCAAGCTTGATTTTCTTTTATGCTTGCCTTAATGCATGAAACTAAAATTTCATTCTTTACCTGGTAAATGGACTAGAAACTGAATTTTTATGTTTTGAAGCAAAAAGTTGAAAACAATTGTTTCCTTCTGAATACTGCCTGTCTATGAACTATACAAGATTGAGGTTGTATTATTTATAATTTTTCTATGCAGTTTGGGGGACGTTCATCATCTGGGTCTGGTAAGGGAAGAAGCCACGATGGGTTAGTAAAGTATGGTTTCAGCCTGGTAAAAGGAAAAGCTAATCATCCAATGGAGGATTATCATGTTGCTAAGTTTGTTCGGAGCCAAGGACATCAGTTAGGATTGTTTGCTATATATGATGGCCATTTGGGAGACACTGTGCCTGCATATCTACAGAAGCATTTGTTTTCAAATATCCTTAAGGAGGTAGCTGCTAATTTCAGATAGTTCCATCTATTTGTCTTGTTTAGGTGCATAGAAATTGTGGAGTGATGTATTCTTACAATTTTCATGTAAATATTGTAGGAAGAGTTTTGGGTCGACCCTAACAGATCTATCTTAAAAGCCTATGAGCGGACGGACCAGGCAATTCTCTCTCATAGTTCTGACTTGGGGCGTGGTGGGTCCACTGCTGTAACTGCAATATTGTTTAACAGTCAGCGATTATGGGTGGCAAATGTTGGAGATTCACGGGCAGTTCTTTCAAAGGGGGGTCAGGCAGTACAGATGTCTACAGACCATGAGCCCAATACCGAACGAGGCAGCATTGAAAACAAAGGTGGCTTTGTCTCAAACATGCCAGGTATTTTACAGCAATGATGTTTAGAAAGTTCATTCAATGTGTAAATATACATGTAAAACTGTAACATTTTGAATGAACATTACTGGTTTTCAAGAAAAAGAACGAGTAATAAATTATCACTATTTTATTTTTTAAAGTGGTGCTTCATCTGTTAATATGCCGTGTAGATTTTAGTTTTGTGCTGCAAGGGTTTTCCACTGAGATAAATTCCATGACTTTTGTCGCCCCCTTTCTCAACAATTGAAATTGTTCAACAATTCTTACACCAAATAGATAGAAGCAATACTCTAAACTATTTTATTTGCAAGAAAATATCAGCATTCAGATAGGAGTTGAATTATGATCAGCTTACTTTGTCTTAGAGGATGACCTTGCTGATCCCTTGGATTAGTTTTCTGCAAGTCTGTTATTTAATTCAAATTTGTGTTGGCTCGTGGGAATTGCATTCTCCAGAAGAACTTAAGACTTTTAGCAACTTTAAGTTTTCCAAATAAGTAAATACGAAAGGGGAAAGAAAGAAGTAAAACCTTATTCCATTCATAAGTTTAGCCATCTGAGTACCAAAGACTTGATAATTTCTTATGAATCACTTGAGCACTTCTGAAGAATAGTAGGAAATTCTCGAACAGGTCCTTATTGTCCAAATTGTAGAAGTTGTTTGAACAATTTTTTAAAACAGATTTTAGAATCTGGCTTCCTCTCTGACTTCTAGCAAACAGTAATCTTTTTACTGGAGGCCTTTGTAGTGCCATGATACCCTTGACCTCCCCATCTATGCCATGCGGTAATGATTCCTCTGGCTGTAAATACGTAATTATGTTGAATATATGAACTTTGTCTCATCAGGTCACCAACTACCTTGACCTTCTGGCACTGGGCAGGCATCCGGTTTTTCAAGTTTCCAACTAAAGATTGGATGACACTGTGCACAAGATAAAAAGGGTTTTCTATCCAAACTAAGACCTTTTTCGAGAATCTGCCTTCTATTGACATCTTTGTTTGTTGATACTTTGTTTCCTGGAGTTGGTCTCAGCAGTCTGCATGCCTGTTTGTCTGATGTTATGGCGATGCAAGCTTAGAAGAAGCTAGCATGACTTTCAATGCACCAACTCTTCCCTATTTATTTTGAAGTAATCAAACTCTTCAAGTGGGATTTGGACCACAAATCAGGATTTCTCTTTTCAATTTTAATTATGAGTAAACAACCAGTGAAAGTTATCTTGTATAAAAAACGTTTTGTCTTAAGATATTTTCCTGATGCAGCTGTGAGTTGCATGTGTCAATTATGGGGTCTTTCATGTTACTTAATGAATATTCAGCATCTATCATTGGTATTATAGCTGTAACCACACAGAGTACCAATTGAGCTTATGTTAAGCCTCTCATTGAACTGACTTCTATCACATGCTTTTATTTTCAGGAGACGTTCCTAGAGTCAATGGGCAGCTGGCTGTTTCTCGTGCTTTTGGAGACAAAAGCCTCAAGTCACATTTGCGATCAGATCCCGACGTACAAGATACCTTCGTAGACAATACTACTGATGTTCTAATCCTTGCCAGTGATGGTCTTTGGAAGGTGAAACATTTTACCTGATCTTTCTTCTACTTGGTGCATTGTGCCAATTATTTTAGCAGTCTAGAAAAATGGGGAAGAATTCACCTAAACGTAGCGTGCTTCAAATATCATGACAATAACTTTTTTTCTTCTGTTTGTGATAATCTAGGTCATGGGTAATCAAGAGGCAGTTGATATTGCAAGAAAGATTAGAGACCCTCTGAAGGCAGCTAAGCAACTAACAGCTGAAGCACTGAAAAGAGATAGTAAAGATGATATTTCTTGCGTTGTTGTTAGATTTAGGGGATGATACCAGTAAAACCATATTGCTTTCCGGTGCAGTATATAGCAATAATCCAAGTTTCGTCGCACGCAAGGCTGATTTATGAATGGATTACACAACAACAACAAATACATACCTGGTTGGGGTAAACCTTGAATGAGTTATGCAGCATGGAAATTGGCCAAAGAAAAAGAAGGGAGAAATAGTGGAATGCTTCTCACTGTAAATTTATGCTCTTATTTATGTCCTGGTGTTTGATATTGTTTGAATTCTTTGAGAAGGTGATTTAGTTTGATGTATATGTGGCCATTTACTTTACTCAAATGACCAAGCGGCTATGTAGATGACATGCTTCTGTTTGTGATTGGAGGAATGCATTTTGTTTTGGACCAGGTTTTTCCTTTTGTGGTATCAAATTTATTGAAGATTGCTTGCCAGTGGAGATTTTAGCTGGGATAATACAATTCTTTGTTCTTCCCTAACCTAGTCATTTGTTATGATCGAAGTCCACTAATAATAAAAGTTTGTTGTTTTGATTTGAAATTCTTCTCATTTCACTCAACTTAAATAATTTCTTTTAACTTTTAGTATATTTTAAAAAAAAAAACTTCTTTTAGACTTTGAAAATTTAAAATTAGCCATAGCCATGCAGGCGGGGGAGTTTTAGATTGAATTTAGTCAATTTTTGAAAGAAAAAAAAGGATTACTTCGTCCATTTAATTAGAACCATTACATTGGTAACATATCTATGAATATGTACCTATACTTTGTTCCCAATATATATTTTAAATGCATACGTGTGTTAGGCTAGTTGGGCAAGAAAGTGAACCAGTCTCTTTGCACCTAAGTTCGAATATCCTCCCCGTACTTGTATCAGAATTTGATAAAAAAACAATAATATATTCAATCAAAAGATTAAAACAAGAATTCAATCTAACACTTGATTTAAATAAAAAAGGAAAATAATTTTTAATGAAGGTTTTTCATTATAGGGACATTTTCAGATACCAAATGTAACAAATATGGTATAAAGCAGGAGGGAGGGAGAGAGAGAGAGTCACCACCAAATTCGCAAATGCTAATACACCGCAATATCGGTCTACAATAGCCAAACCCTTGTATTGTGGCTAGGGTTTTAAGCCGAGCCTATATATAGACACAATTAACCACTCCTCCAATATCCCTCCCTGCAATGCTTCTCTCCGTCACTCTTTGCATTCATTTCTTCATTTTCTCTGTGTAGTTGAGCAATAATCATGATTATTTGAATTTGTTTAGTGGGTCTTTGCTTGGTGTTTTTTTTACAGTAATTGCCTCTTCTTTCGGCTGCAAGGGTTAAGATCTTTTGATCAATTTCTTGGTTGGCTTTGTTCTGGAGGCATAAATTGATTCTCCATGGTCTTGGGGCTTAAACCCAGATTTGCATTTCTTGCTTTTCTGGCTGCCCTTTGCTTGGAACATTTGGATCTTCCTTTTTAATCACTCACTTTTTTTTATTTTTCATTTCTTGGGGTTCTCTAAAATTGGTTCATGAACATAATGAAAAAATGTTATGGGATAATTGGTATAGTAACAATTCTCGTGCCCTGATTAGGTCAAATCTGCTATTTGATTTTCCCCAATTTTAAGTTAGAATTTCAATTGAAAAAAACCTAGTAATTCATCCAAATGCACAATTAGAAATGAAAAAGTCATTGAGAAGACAAACTTAATTATAAAGTACAGAAATTAATAATTACAAAACCTTCCTTCTGTTTTCCCACTGTTTCTCAGCAACCAAACAAGACCAACAATTATCCCAGAAGAATAATTGCAACCAAAGATGTTAAATCAAAGAAGATTCAGATCATATACAGGTGAGATGGGATGGGATGGGGGAGAAGAATGAGTGAGAGTTTTGGATCTCAAATTCACCCAAATTCCTATTTGAAAGCCTTGCTTTTTGGCCTATCAAATTTTCCAAATCTACTTGAAAATTGGCCCAAACAGATTGATTTGGATTTGGACACCTCAAATCTCTTCTCCCAAACGGGCCCTTATAAATTGGGTAAAAACCCAACAATACGAAGGACCCCAAAAAATCAGTGTGGGCAGGTTGTGGTGAAGAGGCTTTGTGGTAAGATGTAATTGGTAATCTTTTCAAATGGACAATCTAATGCATTTTTTGGTATTTTCAGAACCTTGAAAAGGAAAGAAAAGATTGTGCTGTTGAAAGATGTGCAGAACTAAACCAGAAAGATATAGTCGACTCGACTTAGAAGGAAATTATCTGTCCAAGAAAAAGTTGAGAAAAAATTATTAGGTTAAATATGAGCTTCTTTGATTTTAGGTTGCCCGAAACCCAAAAAATAAAAAAAGAAACTAATGGCAAATAGTCCTAGTTTGGTTAACAAATGAGATTTGCTAGTTATTGGTTTAGGAATTTAATTTGTTTCCAACTAAGATTACCTCTATTTAAACCCCAAAATAATGTAAGGGTGTGTAGCTCAAGTGATCAAGAATATTTATTCATGCATCCTAGGTCTTAGATTCGATTTTCCCAAGAAGAATTGTCTTTCTATTGTCGGTGAAGGCAGCCAAAAATATGTCATCTTCCATTGAGGCTCTTGCAATGGCTGGTGCTAATTATCTGGAATGCAACATTGATTTGAAAGAGTTGGAAAAGAAAGACCAAGAGCCACCACCATGCTACTTACAAGCTGAAACATTCGAGAGGGATATTGAGTACTTAAGCTCCCTAACTCTGAGCTCACCCAGTTTTGGCAGTCTTAAGTATGATGAAAAACGAAAGGGTGGGAACCAGTTGATGCAGAGAGACAGCCTTTTAACCAAGAGGATGGAAACTAGGGTTTTGAAGAAATCAGGGGAAGCGATGACAAAAAGGATGTAGGGAGGAAGATCTCACTGGTTATACATTGACATTACTTTTAGCGTAGGTTTGTTTTGGCTAGTCAAATAACATGTTCTAACTTCAAAGGTTGGTTCTTTTGAGAATAAATGATCTCTCAAGGTATGAAGAAATTATTGTATGGTAACGTAGAACGGTCACATGGTATAATTTGTTCACGTGTGTTATAATATGAATGTACAAGAAGTTTGATATTTCCAACTTTTAGGGTATAATATCAATAAATCTCTAGTTCATCTTTTCCTTATTTTTTTAAAAACTTAATTCGTACTTTAATGTTATTTTTAATTTGTATTATAGTACAATTTTATTGTCTTGGTCATTGTGTTTGATTTTGTTATTAGCAAGTTAAGGACAATTTCAAATTTTGGTCAGTTTAATAGATGAAATAAGTTTCATCTCTCACGGCTTCCTTTAAGTTAAAATTTAAATCGAGTGAAAATAGCATAGACTTGTATTAAAAATAAAAATAAAAAGTTAAAATTTATAAAACGTCAATTCCAATACACAATATTATAGGCGTATTAAAGCTTATAAAATTAGTTTCAAATTCATGTACAAATTGCTCATAACCACGAATTTATGATGGAAGATATAAGTTGTCAAATAGAGTCGCGGGCAAAAGCAATTGCACTTAGCTTAATTTATTTTCTCTAATTTGCTCCAAACAATAGCCAGAAACTTGTTTCAACTTGTGGGTTTTACTAAGAATGGCTGAAAAATCATGTCTATATCCTTAGATTTGATTTTCAAGCAAGAAATAAAATAAAATTTCAAAGTTTCCCTTTTGTAGAGTTAAAATAGTTTTTTTAAAATTTTATTTTATGCTTAAGAAAACAACTACAACACAAAATCCCTAGTGCAACTAGATTTCAAGATTGATATAGTTTTATAGAGTGGTCTAGATCCGCTAGCGTATCAAGACCTCTTTGAGAACTTACAGAAACAATTTTTTAATAATTAATCATCACTGGTTAATTTGAAAGCTGCTATCAAGACAATACATATTTCAAAATGATGCTACAAAGGCCCCAATGACCCGACAGGTGAGAAAAAAAGTTCATAGTCAAATATTGTGACAAAGTGAATTTCTAGCCGAGTCAAAGAAAATAAATTGTGAGAAAAATTCCTAGTTTAAGTCTCTTAATGAATAATTGAATTTGCTTATTAGCTAACATATACAAATACAAAGATAAAATTAGTCAAATTAATAACACAAGGACTAAATTGATTGATGAGGTAAAACAAGAGACGAGTTGACATTTTGATAGAAAATTGTAAATAAGAATATTTGTTTCACTCCGCACGTGCAAATTGCTATGTTTAGTGTTGTCGAGTGATCGTAATTTATTTATTTTTTTTGTCTGAACCATGAGGAGGTCCTAGATGGGCCCCAATTATGGGTGGCACCTTTAAGCCTTAACCACAACCCAGACTAATCCCTACTCACACCGGGTCAGCCCGTAAGGGGTAAGGTGTTGGCCAAAGTGGTGACTCCGTACGAGAGCAGGGATCGAACCCCTGATCTCTTAAGGAATGAGAGTGCCGAACCACTCACACCAACCACCTTGGTTTGATCATAAATTTTTTTAATAATACAATCGATAGTTTATACTATAAGGGTTTCTCACATGCATACTATCAAGGTGTTATGGAGATTCGAATATAAGATCACTAGTATGCAAGTCAAAATCCTTTTCTATTGGACTAAAACGTTGGCGGGTAGAGTAATCATAATTATAACCTAGAAATATTTTCTTCTCCTTCATTATGCCCGTGCATTGGTCCATAGATGATGTGGTGGCCCATAGTTTGGCAGCCCATAGTTTTCCATCATCTCATCTATTTACATTGAGAAAGCTTCATTTCTATTCATTTTTCTTCAATTGTGATTCAATTTATCAACATGGTTGATTATTTTGGGTGATCGAAGTGACTACCAATCTGAGATTATAAATCTTAAATATAATAATTTTACAATCTAAAACAATCAATCATGCCAATAAATATAATGATGTCTTCTCAACGTATATAAAATATCGTGAGCCGAACCTATACATATGTATATGTTGTGGGGGTCACACATCCACCCACACATAAAAGCTAATGCTAGAATTTGAGTCATATATTAACAACTCAATATCATTCTACTAATCTATAATAGGGATATTTTTCACTAAGTATTTAAATTAAGGATTGATTATATACTTCTAATCTTAGCTGTTGAATTGCATATAAGATATTACCAACATATTTAAGATTAAAAGCATGTAACCAATACTTAACATAAAATACTTATCGGAGAATCTCCCTAAATAATAAACCATGTGATCTAGATTTTATTGTCTTTCCATCTCAACCACTTTGTTTCTATTGAAGGATTGGGATCATTCCATATATTCATTGGGGTCCTCTAAATTTTGGGCACACCCATTGTGATTATTGTTTCCTTGTCAAAATATCTTGTGACAGAAATGTCTGTACATCCACATTATAAATATCAACTACATATTTCGATAAGAACTAACTTCAAATATAATACGGACGTCACAGTCTAGCAAGAGAACATTTTCCGCATAAATGTCATTGTCAACACAACGCTACTGAACTCTCTATCTCCCACTCTTCTCGAGTACTTTCCCATCTTTGCTTTGAATACTTTCTCCATGTCTCAACTGGTCCCATCTTCTTCATCCACGCATTTGTTGTACCGCACCACATCTAACATGGCATTCACATGAAAAGCAAGTTCCCAAACCAAACCAAACCAACCCAACGCAACCCAACTCACCAATCAGCATCCCTCCACCTCAAAACAATACAAAATCACCCACAGTCCTCAATAGGGGACTCTTTTCCCTTCAATTAGCTCCATTCCAAAAAAATTACCAAAAATGCCATGCTTCAGCTTCACCGAGTCAAAAAATTCATGCCACCGGTCTACCTTCGCCCGAGCCGGCCTCCGGTCCGCAATCACAGACCTCAAAGACGGCGGTACCACCATGCACTGCTGGGTCCCGCAGTCCCCAAACCCGTCCAAGCGCAACCTCCTCCTCATCCACGGCCTCGGAGTCAACGCGATGTGGCAGTTCGTTGACCTCCTCCGCCACGTCACCCCCCACTTCAACGTCTACGTCCCCGACCTCCTCTTCTTCGGCGAGTCGTCCACGACCCGGCCGGACCGGTCCGAGTCATTCCAGGCCGAGTGCGTGATGCGTGTCATGGAGGCCCACTCGGTGCGGAGGCTGAGCCTGGTGGGGCTGAGCTATGGCGGGTTTGTGGGGTACAGCCTGGCGGCCAAGTACAGGGAGGCGGTGGAGAGGGTTGTGATATGCTGCGCCGCGGTGTGCTTGGAGGAGAAGGACATCCGGGAAGGCGTGTTTCCGATCTCGGATTTGGACGAGGCTGCGAGCATTTTGGTGCCGCAGACGCCGCAGAAGCTTAGGGAATTGGTCAAGTACACTTTTTTCAAGCCGCCTCCTCTTGGGTTGATCCCCTCTTGCTTGCTTATGGATTTCATTGAGGTAAATGTTTCTAATACTTCTTAGATGATAATTAAGTGATTAAGTATGATGATGATTAAGTTAAGCTAATCAAACTACAGATCATATTAGATTGTCAGTTGAGATTGTATAATTAGCAATATCTTCTCTCGTTCATGCATGTCTATTCATAACAATGAGACTCGCTATAAACTCAATCGTCATAAGTTGGAAGATTAACAAGTGCAAATTCTTTCATGTGGTGTTTTGGGTCGCAAATCAATGTATGTCTTGTCGTGCAAATTTTTGTCCTAGTTAAGGTATCGTTATCAATCTCAATTTAAATCAAACTTCTCTTCTATTTGCGTACGCTATAATTTATGTGCACGTCCTGAGAAAGGATGTAAGGGTGAAGAGTTTTTCAAAAGGATTAGAGCATGTTTTGACCCTTAACTAGGCTTGAAAGAACCCATTAATCCTTGCAAGTGATGTGCACAGTTGGTCCGAATTGAAGCAAATTTAGAAGAAAAGTTCAATTTGGACTGAGATTAGTAATTTGACTTATTAAGACATTATCTTGAGATCTTATCCCGACAGTGATCTCGAAACACATTCGCTTCGTTGAATTTTCGTTTTGAAGGCATAAATCATGTAGTAAGTAGAGTTTGATAAAAATAATAAAATAAAAAAAAACCATGTAGATATAGTGGTGGTTGTAGGATTGGTCACGTGCATGCTGTATTAATATTATAAATAAACCACTGCATGGTGCACGTGACTCATTACAAAATCAACTACCAGTCATGGAATGAAACATTCAACGGGTCAACATGGTTTGGTATGTAGCATGTATGGGAGTCTTAAAGCGAATTATTGCAATAATATTTTAAGTGGTAGAGCGAGAAGAACATTATCCTTATTAAAATCATCTCAAATAAAAAATTATACACATGTCAAATTGTGATTTGTTGAAATAACTATTTACATTTAAGTAGCTAAGTAATTTCGTTCTGCAATCAAACTCAAATTATGATGAAATGGGCAGGCAATGTACACTGAACATGTGAAAGAGCAGAAAGAGTTGATTATGGCCGTCCCCAAAAACCGAAAACTTTCAGACCTTCCCAAGATTCCACAGGTTCATTTTTCATCTATGTATTTTATTTTTGGGTCATAGCACATCTTAATCTTGCTTAAGTTAGTCGTCCACGTGTGCATCATCGGTTGAAATCTCCGCGGACCTTAGCGAAATCCTTGTCATTTTCCTCTTCTGCGAAATTATAATAACATGATTTAGTAAATCTTACCCTTCTCTCACTCCTCTCACAGCCAACCCTTATAATATGGGGAGAGCATGATCAAGTATTTCCGCTAGAATTTGCTTACAAATTAAAAAGGTGAGTTTCTGATCGAAGTCTTTGACCGAGTGCGTGCATTTGTTTAGTCTCTCTTTCTGAATTTTGAGTTCATTGGTAAAAACTATATATATATATATTTATACAGGCACTTAGGGGAGAACGCTGAGCTTGTGGTGATAAAGGATGCAGGACATGCAATTAACGTACAAAAGCCCAAGGAGTACTACAACCACATCAAGTCCTTCTTACTCGATATGCAGCAGCCATCTGCTAACAAACATCAACAACATTCAACACCACTTCAATCACTGACATGATTGAAGCTATTTAATGTAATCCAACCCTTAATCCCATAAAACAAATTTGTGTAATTTAATTGGATCAATCATGACATGACGTGCTTCGTCAAGCACAATATTTTTTTATTTTATTTATATTTTTATTGAAGGCAAACATAATACAAGACAACATGTAATGTTTTAGCATAAACGGCACAAAATATGCATACCCTCTTTGTTTAGAAGGGTGAAGATGTTGACGAGTCCTTATTCAATTAGGGTTTTAGTTACTTAATTATTTATAGACGGGTTAAGATGTTGACGAGTCCTTATTCAATTAGGATTTTAGTTACTTAACTATTTATATAGTCCTGTTGTAACTGAGGTTTATTTCCTATTTTATCTCGAGTAACACATCTTTGTACTTCTTTATAAATACCTTCATATTAGAGAAGAATACATATATGAAGATAAGTTGTATGCGCGTGAATTAGTTAAAGTTGAAGACACAGCGGCATGGCTACTACAATGATGAATGTGAACGCAGTACTGGTCGCCATCACCCTGGCTCTGCTAACGTGCTCGCCTCGGTGCATTTACTCGGACGACCAGCGGCTCATGGTGAACATGACTCTGGTCCGGAACGCTTCGGCTCTTGGAGCTTTTTGCTTGGATGGGAGTTTGCCTGCGTATCACCTGCACAGAGGATTCGGGGGCGGAGCAAGAAACTGGCTTTTACAGTTCGAGGGTGGAGGGTGGTGCAATAGCATAAAATCATGCTTGGACAGAGCCAACACCCGTAGAGGATCAACACGCTACATGAGCAAGTGGGAGGTCTTCTCTGGAATTCTAAGCAATAATGCATCTCTAAATCCAGATTTTTACAATTGGAACCGTGTGAAGCTTAGATATTGCGATGGAGCTTCATTTGCTGGAGATGCAGTATATAAAAACGGGACGTCATTGCTCTATTTCAGAGGGCAAAAGATTTGGGAAGCAATCATTCTGGATCTTCTGCCAAAAGGTTTAGGACAGGCAAGAAAGGCTCTGCTATCAGGTTCTTCTGCTGGGGGTTTATCATCCTTTTTGCATTGTAACAACTTCACTAAATATTTACCAAGCACTGCCAGTGTGAAATGCTTGAGCGATGCCGGATTCTTTCTTGACGAAAGAGATATAAGTTCTAACCACACCATGAGGTCTTTCGTTAAAGATGTTGTTTCTCTACACGGGTTAGAGAAGAATCTGGATGAGAACTGCACCGCCAGCTCCCTTAATTTTCCCGAGCTGTGTTTCTTCCCTCAGTACGCATTGAAGTTCATTACACCACCTTTTTTCATATTGAACTCAGCTTATGATGTTTACCAGTTCCATCATATATTGGTGCCACCTTCAGCTGATCCACAAGGCCACTGGAATCGTTGCAAACTGAATCCGGCGGCGTGCAATCCTCAACAGTTGAATACATTGCAAGAATTCAGGCGTGACATGATTGTTGCTATGGGATTGTCCTACAAATATTCGAGACGAGGAGGCTTCTTCATTAATTCATGCTTTGGTCACGGCCAAAGTGAGTCTCAAGACTCATGGTTTGCTGCAGACTCTCCAAGGGTTCACAATAGGACCATTGCAGAAGCAGTAGGTGATTGGTACTTCAGTAGAAGGGCAACAAAGGAAATTGACTGCCCATATCCTTGTGAAACTACCTGCATTAACCTTATACCGTCAACTCAAGCCCTTTTACAAGATTTGAGAAGCTATTAGGTCCAACATTTTCAAGGAGACAAATTTCTCTTGAAGCTTCACAAGGAAGAAGAAAGAATACAAATATACAATACAATACAAAGTGATACATAGCTTACTACAAGAAGGAAAACAAAAGCAAAAATCTTAGTGGAGTGTATATATATATATATCGTTTTTTAAATTAACGAAATGTTTTTATTTTTGGTGGAGAAAGACAATCAGGTTTCCCTTTATGAACTACTTCCAAGTGCTTTTCTAAGAATACAGATTCTTAATAAAAATTTCAACTTCTACCAATAGCGCTTATAACGAGAAGTACTTCCTACATAAGTACTCCTATTACCCATGTAAATAGGCCAAAAAGATTGTTGTGTAGTAAACAAAAGCACTTCAAGTAACTAGTGACCGGCGCTGGAACAAGTCAAAGGTTTGATCTCTTTCAATGCAATTATTAATATTTTTAAAAAAAATCCAAGGGCCAAGAAGCGCCATGATTAAATAGACAATACATACAACCCTAGAGTCACTTTCCTTGTACTACAAACTTGGTAATCCAATGAGTCATGCTCCCTATGTTGCTCCATCTACACGAAGCCAGTCCCAAATAATTACTCTCCCTTATCCCATCTAACTCTGCAAATTGAAAATTAATTAGTGATTAACTGAAGAAGGAAATAAAGCAATTTAGAAAACAAAACCAGAAAATCAGTGTTAGAAAATAAACAGCTAAGTAAGGGTGGCAATGGCATTTTGCCAAACATCTAGTCCACCAAATGACACTGCAGTTTTCTTATGGCATGATAATATTCTTCTGTCTTACCTTTGGAGGGGGTTCCTCAACTTTAGATTGCTCACCTGACAATTCAATGAAAGAATCAGCAATTATGAATTAAATGCATGAACTCATAACAAATCTAGCCTGTTCAAATACAAAGCAAGAACAAAAAATTGTTTAAGGCAGAGAACATAATTCGACGGGTAAGTATTTCTTGAAGTACTAGCAACAACAAAAAAAGAATGTTACACTGTCAATTTAGATATATATATATATCCAGAAATTCTTAGTCGACAGATAATACGGATGAGTCTCAGCCCGGGGAAAACCCAGCTTATCAATTCAGATCACATTGTCAAGAGAAGGCAATAGTAAACCCAATCTGACATTTTCAACATGTGCAACTTTAGACTCGACATTGATGGAAGTCTCATACTTTAGACAGTGTTCCTAAGCAGTTCCTAAATTCTAAGCTGGATAACACTGGTATGAAGTGCACAACAAGCTAACATCTTCGATTTCACCTGAAGGAAACCTAGGGAGATTTTGTCCCACTATCATGAGCTCTACTTTCCACAGAGATATGCATGATGATGTGCCATATCAATGATAATTAAATTTGAATAACTGAACTCTCTCATCACATTCAACAAAATTTTGTAAACTTGCATAAATATCCTTGTTATATGAGAGTGCAACTAAACCAAAGTTAAGCTAAGATCAATATCTAGTAGCGCAATTATAAATCTACAACACCCATAATTGAAGATATATCATCAAGTTGACACAAGATTCAAGACAATGCAGAAGGAAATAAAATTATTCATAAAATTACCTCCTTCCTCTGGCAGATCTGAGGTCCACAATGCGAGATTATCCTTGAGAAGCTGCATAATAAGGGTGCTGTCCTTGTAGGATTCTTCATCGAGGCTGTCAAGTTCAGCAATTGCCTCATCAAATGCCTGCTTAGCTAAATGACAGGCCCTGCATGGTGCAAAATTGCAAATGAGACACAAAAGTGGTGACTCACTACCGTAAGAGTAAGCATTAAAGAACGTACAAATAAGGGAGAGAGAGAGAGAGAGAGCAAACCTCTCAGGGGAGTTAAGAATTTCATAGTAAAAAACAGAGAAGTTTAGAGCCAGGCCAAGTCTGATTGGATGGGTTGTGGGCAACTCAGAGTCAGCAGTATCGTTGGCAACCTACCGCGCATATGCCAGTTTCATTACAATCTCATTCTTAATATCAGAATATAACAAGATAGAGAAAGAAAAAAAAAAAGGAAAGTGAAAACATGATAGAGAAAAGGGCCTCCAGCTAGGAAGTTGAATACCTCATAGGCTTTAAGCGATTGATCAGCCGCTTCTTTACGATCATCGCCAGCTTTAAATTCAGCCAAATATCGATAGTAATCTCCTTTCCTGTCACGGGGAACCAGAAGGATCACAACTCAAACCTCTCTCTCTCTCTCTTTCTCTCTCTCTCTCACATAACATCAACTTGCATGGTAACAAGGTATGTCAAAAGGAATGGGCTTTGAAGTGAAGATCCCTCCTAACCTAACACACACAAAAAGTCATCAAATGTAAGAAATTCATAACCAAATAGAAGCACCCAAAGCAAACACCCCTGTTTTATGATATCCACTAGAGTGAAAAACAAGTTGAAAAAGAAAAAAGCAATCATGGTTTCTTGGCTCTATGAACTACGTAAAAAATAATTCAACTCTCTCTCTAAGCTAAAGAAAATATGCTATCAGCTTGCATAACTTCTTAAGCTTTTAAAGTTTCCAAGTAATCATAGTTCCATGGTTTGTTTTAACTGAATATTTTAATTCAACAGAAGAGGAACAGAAAAGTAGCTCTCACATCTTCTGGTAAAAAACAGTAGATTCCCCTGTTGATGCAGATGGAAGGAGGTGGTAATCAATAACTGTTAAAATGTCATGGCAAATTTTTGCAAGCTCATCTTCAACCCTCTGCCTGTACTCCTTTATCCTCATAGCATTTTGTTCACTTCCCTTGGCCTCCTCCTTTTGTTCAACGGAAGACAATATCCGCCATGACACCCTTCTCGCCCCAATGACATTCTTATACCCAACAGACACCAAATTCCGCTCCTCCACAGTCAGTTCCACGTCCAACTTGGAAACTTTCTTCATTGCTTCAACCATCTCTGAAACAAGAAAACAAGAAAATTGATGCATTACACATATATGCAATTGATTGTGGGCTAATATCCTAAACAATACATAAGCTGTCAACTTTATACCAAGTGATAAGAGTTCCATCTTGACTTCTACTAATTAAACACATAGTAGAAATGAAACCACCAATGCAAAAACTATTTGCACCGCAAACGACTTCAAAACTTAAAGCAGCAGCAACATTTCAGAAAGTTATTGCAAGAATGATAAGACTAATACTAAGGCTCGTTTTGGGATTGCTTCTCCAGGAAGTACTTCTGCTCATAAGCACTTTTAACAAAAGCGTTTTTATTATAAAAATCTTGAATTTTCATAAAAAATTTAATTGCTTTCTGGAAAAGCACTTGGGACTGCTAGAAGCACATAGCAAGTGCTTCTCCAGAAAGCGATTCTATGACCCAGAAGCTCTTCTAAACTTTTCTGTCAAACACTATCAAAAGCGTTTTTAGTTATCAGAAAACGCTTTTAGCCATTTCAGAAGCACTCCCAAACATGCCCTTATATTCAAATTGAGATCCATTTAAATGCTAAACAAATTTACAATAAACCCTTTCCATTAATTCTCAGATAATTACATATGCCACAAAAACCAAATAAGTGGTTTCCCATCGAGTCTCAAAATGAACGGGTGAAGAATTGGGGTTTGCTTGTAAAATGACATATTTCACATAATCAGTTATGCTTGTAAACAACTGGAGATTTTTACCTCTTGCTGGGAACACGTAATCATTTATTAGTATATCACTTTTTTTCATTTCCTCCCCTTTCAATAGGATCAATCACCATCAATCAAAATAAAAAGAAAAACAACCCAATATTAAAACATTTAATCCCTACATCTGCTAACTCATAAATCGCTCTTTGGTGCACGAAATATTATGAATTCCCCAAAACTAAGTACAACTTGCCCAAAATTAATAATATTATATATACATAGCCAAAAAGATTATGTTATTATTATTATTATTATTACTGTTCTTATAAGACACATAAATTCTTAGAAAAGGGAAAAAATAGTGAAAGAATGGAGGTCCATGCAAGAAGAGCATACCATCATATCTCTCGGCTTGCTCAGCAAGCTTCGCCAGGTAAACATGTTTCTTTCTCTCAATGTCCATAGCTTCTTCTCTCTCTCTCTCTCTCTCTCTGTGTTCTGTCTAGAACTCTAGTTTTGGCAACTTGGAAACTGGTATTGAAATGCTCTGTTTTGAGAAGGAGGGTCCAAGTGACCGTTGGATATGGTTAGTGGAGGTTACAGGGAGTAGGATCAATGGTGTGAAATGGCTATGGAATTTGTTAACATGGAATTAGGTCCGAACGAGGATCACATGGGTTAACGTGGTTGGGTGCGATGTTGACCGGGACGACGACCACTGAATCACACATGGTTGTTTGATTGACAGAGAGGTTCTTCAGACTGAGATTGGTGAGTGGTGCATTACAAGTCTGTAAGTGGGCTCCACTTTGTATGGTTACAACTTCCTTCCAATCTTCAATTACTGTTTTTTTTAATAGGAAAATGCTAGGCTTATCACATTTCTGTGTTTCGAACTTCAGACCATTGATCTATGGATCAATGCATTTTTTTTATTGGGCTACACCCTGTTAGCTGAGTATGTTTAGTTTGTTGTAAATAGATAAAGTCCAATGTTGATGCAACAAGTTTTTACAAGCGATATTAAAAAAAAAGTTGCATTCAAAACATAAAATAGCGGACTGTACCCCTTTCTTTTGCTAAAGTTTTGGAGCTTAAAAAAAAAACTCATATTCAATCTCCACTTTCTTAAAGAGATTATGAATTCAAATCTAAAGAAAGATAATTGTTGGAAAAGAAAACAGGCTCAGCCCAGCCACCAGGCCCAACCTTAGCTACGCACTCCCTTCCAAACGGAACCCGCTAAAAGAAAACCTTTCGCACTACTCAACCATACTCGCTCATCGGTAAGGGCACAGATTTTCCCGCCAGAAATTCCCCCAATAAAAAGAGGGCAGTGAGGGGATTAGGGTTTTAGATTGAAGAAAGAATTCCCCAAATTTTCTTGATCATGTCACAGCCGGTTGATGACCTGTCTCAATTCGATATCTCCAAAGAGGTAAGCACACAAATCCCACACTCTCAATCTCAATCTCAGCCTCAGAGACAAAGATTTCTGCAAAAAGCTTCAATCTTTTGTTGTGGGTTTATTTTTTTCTTAGGAAAAGGACAAGCTTGTAGCAGAAGTAATCCGCTACGTGCTGTTCAAGACGCACCACAACTCGGGCTGTCCAATAAAGAGGGAAGAGCTCACTCAGCTGCTCACCAAAAACTATCGTCAGCGAAATCTTCCCACGCTCGTCATCAACGAGGCTATACAGAAACTTTCCACCATCTTTGGCTACGAAATGAGGGAGCTTCAAAGGTCTCGTCCCTCTTCCACTAATCAGGGACGCTTTTCCCAACAGAGTAAGATTCTTATTAATTAAGCTCAAAGTTGTGATTTTTTTCGTGTTACCTATTATTTTGTGCAAAATCATTGATGGTTGTGATTTACCAATCTCAGTTGTGTACTCGATGTATGTGGGATCCATGTGGGATACCATATGAGCCAATGTTGGCCAAAGTAATATATGATGGACGATTTGGGTGATATGGTCCCTTTTGTGCAACCTCAATTTTGAATTATGCATAGTGTATATAGTCCACATCATTCAGTGGTAACTTTGAGGGTTGGGGTTTTGATAAATTTTTTGAACACGTTATTCAGGTGTTGCAGAGGCAAAATCCTACGTCATTTTGAGTAAACTTCCTTCGGATGTGTATAAGAAGTATGTTGAGGATGATCGTACGGCTCCTCTCACTGGTTTCACTTTTGTCGTACTAAGTATTGTACATATTTCTGGTGGTAAAACCACTGAAGGTATGACTGCTTCATGGTTTGTTTTATAATTATATGCTTATAAGTTAGTAGAACGGGAAGATGCCAGGATAGTTGGGATAATAGTTCGGTCGGAAAACAACTTATTTGTTAGGGAAATTCTTGGATGAACTGCATACTGTGCCATACTACATCTTTTGATATGATGATATTGTCTAGCAAAATGTGACAGATGAAACATCATCTTCTGTTGTCTTAAAAATTGCTAAAAATCAATGAGGAAAATTGCTCTTTTTTTTTTGTTACCTTGTGTCATATTGTGAGAGAACCTACTCTTATTCTCTTGCTGGAACTGCAGAGGATCTTTGGCGTCATTTGAGACGGATGGGATTGGATGAAAAAAATGAAAGCCATCCAGTACTAGGAAACATAAAACAAGCACTGGAGACACTTGTCCAGCAAAGGTTTGACCTGTCTACTAGGGATTGTTAATTTGCAGTTTCGTTTGAATGTCACGATATTATTGATGTGGGTATCTATCTTAAGTACTCTTTATTTTAGATATTTGCAGAAAGACAAAGTAAGTGGACCTGAAGGCCATACTTTGTTCTATGAGCTTGCTGAGAGAGCTTTAGATGCGCCAGTTAGTGACAGCATTAAAGCGTACATATCACAGGTATCATTTAGAGATACATTATGTTTCTATAACTTGTTCATCATTATGTATCTTGTGTAGCTATAAGTAAGTTCTATTTGAAGTGTGTAGATATCTCATCTCAAACAAGGCAATAGATATTTTTTGGAAAATTTACGTATTCCAACTTGCACTATTGTCAAATTCGTCAGTTCATAAGGTTATTGAAGCTACAAATCTTTGGTGTCTCCACTCAACTAATTGAAATTATGAACACAGAAAGAAAAAAACTTGAAAGTGTGTGCAAGGCAGTGCTGTAGAGGGAGACATGAAATCAGCAATCTAGATTAATGAAGATGGTAAAAGAAAATAAAACTAGGAGCCAACATTAAGGAAAGTTGACAATGTGCACATTGGTTCACTATCCTTGAGTTCAACGGGTTTTATTAGAGTTGACTGCTGCCAGTACATAAAGGAAATAGACAGGAGCGAAAAAGAAATGCAAAAAGATTTTTGTTCTTGGTGTAGCTGCCTAACTTCTAGGATATGGAGACTAAAGTGAAACTATGGTGGATATTGATATAGGTGAGGAAGTGGTCTGAGAATAGGAATAAGTTATACAAACTGTTTGATGTAGGACAATGAGGGAATGCTAATTATTATTTTGAGGATATATGATTGCTGTAAACTTTTGGGAGTAAAGAACAACACAAAATATAAGGATCTAGAAGAAGAGATTACAAGAAGATGGTATAATCTACTTGAATCACACTCGTAGCTTTCTAGGAATTATTCCTGGAGGCCTCAGCCAGAGAGAAGATGCATTTACTACTAGAACATTTTGTAAGTTCATCCTTACACCGAAAGAAAAGAGTGCAACCCTATGATATAAGCATAAAAGGGCACCAGCAAAAGATACTAAAGACCAACTTCTGGGTGCATCAGAAGAAAAACATTGAAAAGGAATCTTGGGTTGCTGTTGCACGGCTCCAGTACAGTGCACATAAGAACAGTCTATAATGGACCCAACCAAATTAAGTAAGGTCCCAAACAGGAAACCCTGACATCATCAAGCATATGTCGTATTATGGTTTTTCCCATAGAGCCTTCGTTTTCATGCCTTTGGTGGATCCTTTTGAAGGGTGCTGCCATTTATCTCCGTCACTGTTAGATTGCTCTAATAAATTAGCTTGGGAGAAGTCTTACTCTATGGCAAGTGAAATTTGTTTGCTTATATTTTTTCACCCAAAAAAAAAGGTATTGATTATGCAATGTTCTGCATTTGTTTTTATGTCATTCTAAAGGAACATTTGCCCTGGCAGATTGTAAATAAAGAAGTAGGCACGGCAGATGCAGATGACTAGTGACATTCCCAACCCCGATCTGGATGTGTGGAGTTATAGTTTGATGGTTCCATCTTGCTCGATATGGCTTTTTCTCTACTCTCTTAGCGAAGCTGATAGTGTCAGGAGATGCCTTCAGTTGGCTTCTTGTAGGAACTGATAAGGCAGCAGCTTACATAACCCATGCTAACTTCTTTTTGTTAATCTATTTCTATTTATTTTTTGTACTCCAACGGGTCCTTCATGTTAGCATTTAGGTACTTCCATTGTCACGTCCATTGTCACGGAATTGAAAAGGTCAAGTCAAGAGCTTGAGCGAGTTGTGCTTTTATTCTTTTAATTAAGGCGAGAGTTGAACCTTGAGGAGAGCGAAAGAAAAGAGAGTTAAAAACTTTTGCTAAACTTAAATATGAAATACTCAACACTCAACATCAAACCCATAAGCCACCGAGAAGAAGACATCATCCCAGAGACACTAGTTTCACTTGAATCCGACCAGAAGATAAATATATTAATCTGTGTCAGAATTTGACAGAAGGAAATGATGAATGCGTTTTAGCTTTGCTAATAATGGAGCCTGGGTTCATAAATTGCATGTGATTTCTGAATGCTGCCAGTGCCACCCCTGAGCTAATCATATAATTGATGCGCTACCAACTATTCTGAGCAGTTTCTATAATTTAGTTCTGAAGCAATTTGAGCGGACAACGAAATTTCATGAGGGACGCTATTTGGTAGACTATGATGAGAACATAACTTCCAATTAATCCCAACACATTCAAGACCAATAATCCATTACAGGGTCACAACACAGGATTTCCATCTCCATTAGGAATGATCGGAAATTTCTAAGCTACAAGCCACAGCGCAATCGTTTGACAAACACTGAACATAAGCACATTTGAGTGGCACATGAAGGGGTTACTAATATTATTAAACCTATTCAAAAAGTGCTGTCCAAATTCAGCAATTTGAATGATAAAACATATCGTAACCTATAAAGCATATAGACAAGCAAGGAATGAACCGCCACAACAACAAGATACAACGACATGTTTCACCTCTGTCGCATGACACCCTAATCAAGGGTGTTGAGATGATTACCGAAAGTTTCTAGCACAACACATTCTGCAGCCTCGCTGTTCATAGGATCATCAAAACCCGTTCAGATAACCGTCAACAGTATTCAGTCACTGCTATACCCCCGGCTGGTGCTTGCATCCCCAATGGAAACTGTGGCAAGTGACTTGGAAGCCCAAACCCTGGCGTTCATTGCTCCTTCCTGCAAATTACTCCTCTTGCAAGGCTCTTTTAGAGAATTAAATAACTGTACTGCTCGCTTCAGAAAGGCCAACGGGTGCTCCAACAAGCTCCCCAATCTCATGTTTCGGATATTCCGTCTCCATGCGCTTTGAGCAAATGAAAGCAGAGTAGGGAAAAAGAAGTAAAGCAATCTCAGAAGCACAAAAGCCGAGGCCAGAGCTAAATATGTTTCTTGCCGAAGCATGTTCTCTGGAGATCTAGCCCATGAAAAAGGGCAGCTTTCTTGCTCAGTGCTATCATGCTTCTCATGATTTACTGGGTATCCGATCTTTTCCAGGGACAATTGGTCCAGCGATACAGTCTTGATGCCTACACCCATTTACTATGGTCAGTAAATATTCATTCCACAGGAAAAACAGTTTTTCATAATAAAAAATACAAAGAGAAAGATTAAAGAATGGCAAATCTTGTATTGAGAAAACATGATTTTGGATGCTGATGCAAAACATCAGAAAAGAGACCAACATGTTATGCAATGCTAAAGATGGTTCTCATAAAGTTCAAAATATAAACATACAACAGAAAGAAAATCCTTACCAGTAATATCACTGTAGAAAGCAATAAGAGAAACAGGAGTCCGGGAGCCTTGATACCGAACACGCATAGTAGAATTCAAAATGAAAATAGTAGGAAATCCATGAACTCCATACTTAGAAAGTATACTGCAAAGAATTAATCAGTTAAGTTCTCAATTGCTAATAACAAAACGTTCACAATATATACAATATCTATATCATATAGATATTTACAAACCTTGGCCTGATAGCAGATTCTTCAAATGCAAAATGCGGGATGGATGGATACAAAGAAGCTAGGATGGAAAACGTTGGTTTAAACATCCTCGAGAAAGGGCACCATGATGCATAAAATAGCACTGCCACATATTCATGAGTATTCTTGTGAACCATATTTAATGCCCTTTGTAATGAAACCTCATCTCCCTTCAAAGTAACAATACATAATAAAATTAGAACAACAAATATATAAAAGTAAAAAACAATTTCAAAGTTCACAGCCCAGAAAAAATAAAAGAAATATAGTTCGAAACGCTAAGTTAAAAGTGCTTACTGAGTCATCCCAGCACTAGATTAATCCAAGGAATTGTGATAAAAATAAAAAAAAAGGAATGGCAGGACACTTATGCATTGCAGATTCATTCTACTATGGAATCAATACAGATTCTATTACCTCGCCCCTAAAGATAATTTTTACAGAAAGACTTCAAGGCACTAAAGTAAATGTGATAATTAAGGCATTTATATGAGAAAATGGTTGCAGGATTCTGGTCATCAAGTGACTGCTTTAGAGATATGTATTGTTCTTGTTTGTCCAAGTAAATAATCAGAAGCCACCAAAGCATTTTCAATACAAAATGTAGCAAAACTTAAAAACCTGCAATAATCCTCTTGGAAACAGCATTCTTTGAATGAACCCATCTCTGATAGTGGCAGGCAGCTCTGTTGGAGCATTATTTAAGAAATGGGTATGCCCCATTTAATCTTTTACAATGACGATACAACTCTAATCGCAAGGTCAATGCACATACTGAAAAGCCTAACTTCTATAAAAGTTCAAATAAAAAATAAATAGCAAACCCAGATACATACCAACAATATATATCTCAATAAATTTAACATTAAAAAAATAATAAATGAACTCTTTGTATAAACCACCAAAACATAAATTTCAATAAATTAACAGCAAAAAACAAAAAAGGGGAAAAGATTCGTACCACGATAACACCGATGGAATCAACGGATCTGGCACCGCCGTTAGCGGGACAACTGGAATACCGGAAGCCAAAGATCGCATCGGTAACGGACTCCGTCGGGCAAGAGGTGGGTTCGGCTGCTGAAATTAGCCGGACCCATAATAACAATATGACGATCCCAGTTTGCCAAACCCTAATCCCCATTTAAGATTCAACCCAGCCCAAACGCCAAAACGAAAAATCAAAAAAGAAAAAAGAAAATTAAAGAAACAAAGAAGCTAAAAAAAGGAGCTGCTCTGCAACAGCGCAACGGCGATTGAGGAAGAGAGAGGGGGCGCAGGGAAGAAAGCCCGGCGCATTTTGGCGTCGAGGCTTGCTTGATAAGTGGATTGGATATTAGATTACTGCTAATGGAGAAAAATCGGTTCTTTTTTCTTTTTTTTCTTTTTTTTTTTTTTGGCGTCGAGGCTTGCTTGATAAGTGGATTGGATATTAGATTACTGCTTATGGAGAAAATTCGGTTCTTTTTTCTTTTTTTCTTTTTTGGTTTTGTGGAAGGGGGGTTTTGGTTTTGGTTATGGGGTGGAGAGCAGAGGAGAGCAGAGGACCGAGACTTGGAAATATCGGTGAGTTCTTGGGTCACACTCGTGTGTCTCTGTATTTGCCAACTCTCTTCCTTCCACGCCCATCTTTTCAAAAATTATTTACTTTTAAAAAAAATAATATATATATATATATATATATAATTGTATTTTAATTTCTTTTAGGGCAATCAAAAAACTCTTTTTTCCATGATGTGTTTTTTTTATTCAAGAAAAAGAAATCTATATTTAAAATTCTCTAAGGGGAATCAAAAAATTGTTTTTTCTATAACGACTTTTTTTTTCCCTTAAAAAAATGGCATATATATATTTTTTCTATCTATGATGGCATATCTTAGGTGGTGCGGAAACGTGTTACTTGACGATATATTTGGTCGAAATAAATAAAAGGTTTTTTTAGTTGAGATTTTTTTTTTTTCTGAGAAAAAGTCCGATATAATTATGTAAGGATTAATTGGGGGTTTTAAGGAGATTTTATTTTAATACAACTAAATTTTAAGTGTTGTTAATACAATGGTTGCTGACAAAGCACTTCACGCGGAGACATTGCTGGTAGTATCAATGTTGGTGATAACGTAAACTAGCATTTCCTTTCTGCTTTTTCTTTTTTCTTTTTGCTTTGTCTTTTTCTGGTACCGTACGTGACTAATAAGAAATCAGAAGTACATATGAGAAAATCATGGCAGCTTCTCATTGGCTCAACTTTGAGGCAATTGCCCTGCATCTACACATTTGAAGAAAACACAGAATTAATAAATTTAAAACGTGAAAACGACAAACCACAGGAACTTGGCAGCGTGGATTATAATTTGACGGCCAGTTTTTCTCTAAAGAAAATATAATTTTAAAAGGAGGAAAAAATGATGAGATAAGAGAGCAAAACAAACATGTCTAATTTCTAATATTTTTTTGGATTATTTTTTAAAACAAAAATCATCAGCCAAAACAGTGCAGTATTCGAAGGCTGATATCGTAATCTATGTACTTCACAAAATTACAGCAATCAGGATTCAGGAACTGACAAGACCACCATGCATCATCAAAACATTCTTCAAAATGGGCGTCAGGCTCACCATGCATTTAGCACAGAATTGAAGTCACAAAACGCAAACCTTTGCTCCTATCAACACCGTCGCCGCCTCTTCTTCTTCGACTGCTACCCGTGCAGCAAACAGATCCATAAATTGGAAGAAAGGCTGTGCCATGCCTGTCAGAAAGCACAAAATGAAAACCATTCTTATTTACTGGCATCCCATGCCCTGAATCCTTTCCAATGCACCAGTTTGTGTTTCGTGATAAGTACACCGGTTTGTGGTTTTGCATAAGCACAAATGAAAAAAAAAAAAAAGAACATATGGAAATGGAACCCTATCATGAATGCCCTGAAAAAGGGGAAAAGGCAAAATTGAAGTAACACATCACAACTTACTTGCATTAGTCATGGCTTCAATGTTTGTCGTTTGGCCAAATACAAGATTGGATTGGTAAAACAAATGACATTACGCAAGCAACTGACAGTAACAATGTGTTTTGAGAGGCTTATATTCGGAGCAAAAAAATGTTATCCAAGTTGTTATACACAAGTCAGTCCAAAACCCTAATTGGACATTCAGTTTCTTTCTTGTGAGGAGGGCATAAAAAAGGTCCTCCACCAGAAAGGAAGAAGGAAAAGGGCCTAAATCAATGTCGATTATCAAACAGACATTTAGACCCGAAGGGAGACAAAGTTAAAAATAAATGTGCTGCATCAAGTAAACCTCTGGCAAGAATTGGCATAGAGCTCCATACCAGAACCACAAAATCTGCCTCTTGTATAACAACATAGATCTATCAACGAACTAACGTGGTCTTCTAAACAGTTCCATCAATGCCTGGAAGATATATAAGATATCAGAATAATCCACAATCATTCTCATAGTCATTATCTACATAATAGCATAATGGAACAATCCCAAACTAGTCCAGAAATATAGGAAAGGGACCAACTAGTTTGGGGTCTAGTGGTATTTCTCTTCCCAATGTTGGAAGAGGTCTCAAGTTAAAATTCACTCTCACCCATTGATAAAAAAGAAAGTAGGAAAGATAAAAAAAATGATAATTGGCCTATACACGGGTGTACTGGCCCAGCATATATCAGACATTCATTAAACTCAACATTCACAACAAAGCTTCCTCTAAATGGCTTGCAAATATGAGGTATCAGCAGTAAAATGCATATCCTTCAATTTGATAAGCAGACAACAAGATGGGTGCTCCAAGAGCCTTGTGATATTTTTTATACCATATTTTTGCTCAGATATATTAAAGGCCAAAAAAGATGTTGAAATTTTTTTTACCAAAGCATCCATTTAGTGGTTAGATATGATAATTACCTCGAACAAAATTCTTGTTCCTGCTAGGATGATGGGTATATAACAAGCAAACCCTCATTGGGAGCAACGGCACGAATGGATGACTACAAATAATTGAATTGACTTGAGAACTTGGCCTGGCAGGCTGCACACATCAAACCCACAGAACCAGTTTGTGCCCCAGCTTCAAAAACCTCATGATAAAACTCATTTCCGCACCAGACACAGATGTTAGTCTCAGGCCTGTTTGCTATATTTGGCATTGAAGGCAGGGATTCCTTTTCAAGCCAAGCAGATGAACTGAAACCTTGTTCCATCTCTCCATCATATGACGACACTTTTGATTCCTTGGAATGGGAGCTTGCTTGTGCTGTCTGGAAATTATACTCCAACCGCTCTATTTTACCTGGTTTCAGTCCTTCCAAACCTGATATGTCATCAAACTTTTCATTTACACTTAAAGCTCCATCTGCACCCTGTTCATTGAAAGAAAATGTAGTACAAAAATATTTCTATTAAAAGACGAGATCAGATTCTTTGCAGTTTTAATTGTACAAAAAAATTGAAATAATTTATGGAAGGGGACGGATAGACTACCAAGGGCACTCATTGTATGCTCTGAACAAATCTAAAATTGTGCATAAATATGAAAAAGTTCAATAGTATATTCCAATAACTGGAGCAGGGACACATAACACAGCCCCTAACACAGATTCTATATGTACAGCATACCTTCCCTGGTAACATATCAAAGTTCGGATGGCAGCCAGATGATTGCATAAGTTCAGATGATGTATCAGCCAGTCCACTCTGCTGGACATTTTGCTCATCAATTCTCCACATCAGCTCAGCCGTGACATCCCCACTAGGTTGGGAATGATTTAGAAAACCAGTCATGGGATCATTGTTTCTAGATCTCTCAGCATTCTCTGTATTAGGCTGCTCCCACGTTACGCTGCTATAAACCCTGTTTAGACTATTTTCAAAACCAGGGGTTTGCTCACTACCATTTGGGCATATTAAACCATTAACAGAACCTGTAATCAGCTTATCATCCAACACTGAGCTATTATTTCCAGTGGAAAATGTTTGGCTATTCTCTGAACGAACAAGGGGAGGTCCTTCTGAACTTCTTTCATGCCCGGTGCTTTTCACAGAATTGGCACCTGGTCCACCATGACTGCTGTCGAAAGCAAGCAATACCTCATTGTTCCAAGTTCTTTTAACCTCCTCCTTTTTCAATTCTTTCATTGAGCCTGAGGATGTGTTATTCACATTGTTTACTAGAGCATAGATGCTTGCACCGCCAGATGGACAAACCATACCAGTTTTAGCAGAACCTATGTCCTGTTTAACAAATGGAGTAGACACATTTCTTTGAAAACTCTTTTCCTGACAAAGTTCGTCCAGTGAGCAAGTAGGATTCTTTGCATTACTTAAAGCGACACAACTTTTTCCATCCTGAGCTGGAACATTTGAACAGTTTCCAGTAGTTATAACATGCTCACTGATCTCCATCGCATCCACATCTGGCATAGCATGGCCACTGCCAAAACTGATAGTCTTGTCATCATTCCCAGATATATCAATATCATCGCACTTAGGCTCATAAGATGTGCGGAATGATTCGCTATAGAAATTATTTCCGACATCACATGTTTTCTCATCACTAGACGTACTACATAAACCTCTTTCCCGCCGAGACTGTACCAAAATTGAAGGAACAAGTGAGCAGGCTTCAGAAGTACTTTGCTTCTTGACATTAGTACAAACATCCTCAGGTCCAAAGTGACTCTCACTAATATCAGATATAGACCTGCCATTCCCAAAATCAACCGCATCATCAATTTTTGTATTTTCTACTGTGCTACTTAATTGGTTATTGTCTATATTCTCAGTCCTACGTTCTTTTCCCATACCATTTAAAGCAGTATCAGTGTCCACTTTGGTAACATCAACTGAATTCACAGAAGCCCTGAAACCATCATTTATTCCATCAGGAAAGCAGTCAAAAACATTTGTTTCACCACAGCTAAGACCAGCATCAGTAGCCTCATCCGCCTTTGCCAACTTATCATTTATCAAATTAAATGCATTACCCTGCTCAAAGAACCCCAGATCTTTTCCACTTTTGTTAGCCTTCATGGCTTGTTCCTCAGAAGACAATGAAATGGATTCATGCTTGTATGTCCCAAGACAATTTTCGATATCTTTGTTTACTTTGGCGCAAGGAAAATCAGAACTCAAATCATAATTGGCTACTGCATCCAAAGTTGCTTCCCTGTCTATCTGAACTGATTCATGAATCTTCAAGGACGTCTGCAGAACACCAGTTTTTACAGGGTCAAATTTCTTAGGCATACCCATTATCTCTCCTGCTTGAATTTCCCGTGAATTTTCTGAATGCAAGAAGGTTGCCTGCTTCTCATGACCAGTTGATACAGAAGTAATAGGCATTCGTGAGCAGGTAGAAAGCTCATCAGCTTTGCTCTCATCTTCAAAGGTAATATTAGTATCCTGCTGGATTCCCTGAATCAATAACATGAATGAAACAAAAAACCAACAAAAAAAATATTTAACAAAAAGATGGTGTACAGTAACTTACATCTCCAGAAACCAATTTATTAGAAAGCAGAGTGTTGCCATCCGTATGACCAGGTTTTGACGTGTTTCCGGCTCCAAAATAAGAGAGCAAATACGAAGAAACTTCCTTGCACGACACAAACTGCTGCCCATTAGGGCTGAATAATACCAAATAAGGGAAACTAGTATAAGAACCACACAACAATTCAACTTAAATTTGCAAGAATGGTATCAAATAATATTAACACTAGGTTCACATCCCTCTCGCCACTATATGCTAAAAAAATCACGAATTAAGCAATCCCAAAATAGTTCTTGAAATTTTTTTGCTACGAGATACTTAATGCAATTATAAAGAACAAAATAATTCCGAGAATGACAAGTACAGACAAAATTGAACAAACTCTCCCACCCATCACCCAAAAAAGACAACCCAATAAAAGGTATCGAACCTGACAACATCTAAAGATCAGTTTGCTCTAGAGTTATGCAGACCCTAAAATTAACAAACAGAAGCAAAGGTGAGTTTATTACAAAAGAGTAACCCGTCCACATGTTTGAGAAATTTTCTTTCTTTCCATTATTCAGGCAAATGAATTTCAACTTATATGACCCGAAAAAATATTGTCAAACTGTGAGATTATCACAGTTGTATACAAATGAGCAATTAACTCTCATAATCTCAAACAACAGTTGTATACAAAAAAAAACACACAGACACGAGCATTGACAATGAGAGAAGTACCTTATGTATCGTCTACAGAAGAGACAAACATGGCCTCCATTTCTCTTGAGAGAGAGCATAACCTTCCACTGCCTCGGCAACACGTCAAGGAGCTCACTCGCCTGCACAATCTTCCTCTTCTTCCTCGCACTTGACCAATCTCCCTCCAACCCTCCCAGAAACCCCAGCAACTGCACTTCCGTCTCCAACCCATCAGTCCTCCTCCTCAACGCCTCGCCAAATGAATCGTCCGCATTCCCCAACGCAGCCAAATCCAATACGACGCCATTTTCGTTCACCATCACCATCTCCGCGTCCTCCACCTTCACTCCCGCTTCCTTGACACTCGATTCCTTGACGTTCGATTTTCTCTCACGCTCAGACACCGAAACCACTCGGTTCTCTTCTTTACGCGGCCGGCCTCGCTTCCGCTTGCCGTCACTGCTCTGTACGACAATGCCGGGTGTCATATCGCCACCGCCATGCCTTTCAATCGAAACGTCAGCTATCACCATTGGATAAGCCATAACGGCATTGGCATCTTTACGTGGACGGCCTCGCTTCCGCTTCGTACCAACATCGGCGCTGAGGCCAACGAGGGCGTTTTGCACGGAGGGTCCGGGAATGGCGTCGTCTTGTGCGAGGTGGACGGGGACAGATACGAGTACGTCGTCGTTTTCGGCTTTCTCGGAGGAGGGGAAGAGTTGTTTCAAGAGAGAGATAATCTGGCGGGTTTCTGGGTCTCGGGATTGGGAATGGGAAAAGGGGGCGGGTTGAGATTTGGGGTTGGGGATTGGGAATTGGGAGTTGCGTGGAGCGAGACGGAGGCGCGAGTAGGTCTGCTTGCGACTGCCGGCGGATTCGTTGAAGACGGAACGATCAATCTTGGGAATCAAAACGTCGTCGTCGAACCGGCGGGTGGGATTGGAAAGGGAGGAGGAGGAGGAAGTGAGGGAGAGGGAGTAGAGATCGGATTGGGAGAGGAGGCGGAGGTCGATGAGCGGGAGGGAGTCGAGGTGGAGGTGATTGGAGTTAGGGCTAGGGCTAGGGCTAGGGTTAGGGTCAGGGTCGTGGTGGTCGACAACGGTGGCGGAGGCCATGGCATTGAAGAGTGAGCAACAGAGAGAGAGAGATAGGAGAGAGAGATTTGGGGGAGAAGAAACCAAAGTGGAAGATGATGATGTAGACGACGAGCCGTTTCGGGACTCCCGTCGTGATTGAATGTTGCGCAGTGTTGTTTGGCCTTCTGTGGGAGCAGACTAAGTTGCTGACACGTGTATTAATCATGTTGCAACAGTGATGGGTTTGAATGTTTATTTATTACAACTAAACTGTTGTAATTTTCAAAGCTCCCTTGCTTTCGGAGCAGCACCTTGTTGCTGGGCCTTCCAAAGCTCCATTTTGTTTGGGCTTTGGCCCATTTAACTCAAAACTTTTTAAGGATGAAAAAGGTACACTGCACACCTATAACCTATTCAATTCAAAAAGGGCAAACTAAAAGTTATAACCGTAAATTAAAGTAGTTTAGGTTATATCGTTTGTATAAAAGTAAAGTTATTTTGGATTGTAATTTATAAGTAAAAAGAAAATGAGGGGAGTAATGTTCAATTGGAAGAGATGACAACATCACGGCTCACTTTTCACTTACCATGTTACTAAATTGATGATATAAAGCCATTCACACTGGGCAATATATTTTATTTTTGGAGATGTGATGGTTGTAGCAATTACAACCAAGAAAATGAGAAAATGAGAAAATGCTGTAGCACTCACTTACATGGTAGCTTGAGAGTAGTGGCATGCTTCATGTGCCTGTCATGGTCATGAAAACTCAGTTTCAATAAGCTCACATGATCATAAGATCTCAACCCAATTGATAAATATTATAAACTCTGAAATAAACGTAGCTAGGCACAGGTAATAATGAAATTAATTGAGGGTTATTAATACAGACAATTGCTTCTCAGGTTGGGCACTGAGCATAGAAAATGAAATTAAACTCATAATCATAGAATTAATGCAGGCAGTTAGTTTGTAGGAAAGATATAGAAAATGAAATTTACTTGTTTAATTGTTTTTCAGACATCTTCTAAAATGGGAAAGATATTTGCAAATCTTCTATCTGCCACCACCAGAAAAGGCAGGCCCATCATTTAATTTGCAGGTATCTTTCCCATTTTAGAATAATACACTTAATTAAGTTATATATGTTAGTCAACTACTATTTCTAATAATTTAATGGCATGTTTACTAATCCGTAAGTGGATTATGATGAATTGAATTGAGAAGGAGTTGGATTAAGGAGAATTAGATTTTTGATTCCGAATTCCTATTGAAGTTATTTACTAAACCATATGGAATTGGGATAGCAATTGTTCTAATTACTAAAATTTCCTCGTTGTTGGGTTAAAGTAGATGATAAATTTAGAATTTTTTAAATTGTGTGAGGATATAATGGATAAAAAGGATGAATTCCTAATGGGCTAGTTCTCCAGACATTAGAATACCACCTCTCACCCAATAATTGAATTTCTCCAAAATCAGGAATTCAATTCCTAATTTTGTGTGGACTCCATTTACTTTTTAATTATTTGATGTGAAGTAAACAAAAGAATCCTGCATAGATGGAATTCAATTCCTGATGATAATTTCAATTCCTGATTAATAAACACATTGACAGAAAATACGTGAACATACAATGTATATAATGTTCATGTGGCTCAAAATTCAAATTTTTATTACGGTTAATCGTTCACGCATTAGAATAAACCTTGTGGGCTCGTTTGGTACACATGATTGGCTTGGACTGGCTTGGACTAAATTTAGTACCATGTTTGTTTTATCTAATCCTAGTCTTAGATGGGATTGCTAATACCGGGCCCACCAAAAACACCTCCTTAGGAGGGGACTACTAATCCCATGTGGAAAGGGAGGATTAGCTAGTCCCAATGCTCACCAATGTATAAAATGCATATATTATATTGTGAAATTAATAACATATATTATTATTATTAAACTTACTTACACATATACTATAATGTACATATATACATGTATATACACATAAATATATCATATATGTATATATGTATATATATACATACACATATATACATATATAATATATAT
>NW_018921808.1:389328-422676 GCF_002207925.1 Prunus avium
ATATGCCACATCAGCAAACTAACGGAGTTTTTGACGGAATCTAACGGCAGGGACCATTTGTGATCATACATACTAACCTTGAGGACCACTAATGACACAAAAAAACATTAAAGATGAAATCTGATAGTTTCGTAAACCTTAGGGACCTTTTGTGATAATAAGCCTATATATGTATGTATTATACCCATGTATATATTATAATATACATATATACATATATTATATATGTATAATGTATGTATATATATATTATATATATATAATATACATATATATATATGTATTTTATAATATATATACATGTATATATATGTATGTGTATATATATATATATACATATACATATGTTTATATTATTTATTATTATTTATAATATACATATATACATGTATATACACATACATGTCACATATATTATAAAATACATATGTACACATACATAATACATGTATTTATACATATATACATATACATAGATAGTTTTGAAAAAGAAAAAACAAAACTAGTCTTAGTCCAAGCGTACACTAAACGCAGGATAAGTGTTATCCAACTTAGACCAAGCCAAGCCAAGTCAAGACAGTCTCTAAGCATAGTCTATGCCAAGACAGTCATGTGTACCAAACGAGCCCTGTTAGTTTCTGATGTTAACAAAATCCAATTTATGAGTGGATCAAATAAAAAGCACAATGAAGGTGGAACACGTAAGTAACTGAAGGCGGTGAAATAATGTTCACATAAAATGAATCAACCGAGCTGCACGGTGGGTGCGTACGAACCCGCATTTTGGCCTTATTATTATTTTATTGTTATTTTTATATGTGTGATGTGAAAGTAGGTGCGTTGATTGGCATGGGACATGCCTATAATGCATTAAACTACAACCAGCAAACAAAATTGGGTGTCTTAATCATATATGAAGATCCACATCTAACTAATTCGTGGACCCCAACAATTGCGTCTCAGATTAATCATCTGTCCCTACAAAGTAGTTACAAAATTAATTGAATTGAACCACCAGATCAATATTGTCCATACAAATTTGGTCACTTACTAGTCAGTGAAGTATGTGTTATATAAAGTTAGATTGTAACCAGATATTTTGTTTAAATCCAAATTCAGTTTTAGATTGAATTAGATTTCAACCTTATAATTTTGTATATAATACAATTATAATTTTTTACATGCAATAATGTACCTAACGAAGAGAATAAAAAAACCTTCAATGAAAAACACAACGTCCAATTAGAACATAACATTTGTTGTGGGTTCGTCCAATTAGAACATACCGCGTGTTATATATTTTTATTTATGATTTATATTCTGCAGTGCAATGTTAGGTTACTCATTTAATGATGTGGTAGGGAAGGGAAGTCTATGTCGATTTCTATGTAGGTGCTATCAATCACCACCGTGTTATAATAAGGATGTACAACATGATTGTACTTCAGGGTATAATATGCGGATTGCTAGTATGTTTTAGTATTCACATATTATAAGTTATAAAATATGTGGATTGCTAACATCACTAGGCAGTCCTGATGAAAAAAGAATTGTATTAAATGGTGAAAATTTAAGATGATATTTTAGCACATTATTGTGGCAATAAGTAAGGTGATGATGTAGAAGGTAAGGTGAAAAATATATTTATTTAATTCTATAGTATATTGGTTTTATTACGGCAGGTTATTCTGGTCTGGATATTATATTGGGAGGGTTACATGTTTCAGAAACCGTGTAACATGCGCGTATGTCCTTTTCTTGTGCGGCTCTTCTAAATCTTCTAAATATCTCCGTCTCCTCTTTTGCCTATTTCTAGTGTTTTCCAGGCTGTGGCTTACTTAGTTCACAACCACAACCACCGCTCAAACGAGAGTTTCAAGCCGTTTTTCCAGGTTGGAAGGAGCCCAAGACCTTTCTTTCTTCTCATTCAAAAAGAATCTTCCACGCCTGAAAGGCACCAGGAGAGAGGACGAGAGTCAGAAAACTTTCGTCCAGTGGGGTGTGTGGAGAGTAAATGCGCTCGTCCATCACCACCGCCACCCTCCCTCTCTCTTTCACATTGTGAAGTTGGTCTGTGTGATCGAGAAAGAGGCTCGAAACTGGTTGCTTTGGGAAACTAAAGCAATTCTGGCAGGTAAAAAAACTCTGTAACATATGTAAAGATTGTCTTTCTTTTTGCCAATCTTTTTTGCCACAAAATGATGGCCGTACATAGTACGTATCAATCTTCACGTGTTGCTTCTAAAAGTTTTTGTATGCTAATTGGTATGGTGGTTGTTGTTTTCTGCAATAAAGTTCATGTCTTGGTGGTTTTCTGGGGATATGGGTTTTGTCTCTGAATTGGGTTCATGTGTTTGATTCAAAGAAAGCTAATGTTGGTTTTTAAAATGATTTGTAAGTATTTCTAATGGGTTCGGTTATTTTTTGTTGTTTTGTGAACAGAGAAGGTTTTTGAACAAACACATTTTCCCAAAGCTTCCAGAGAGGAGCTGCAGCATATACAACTCTGGCCGACAATTCAGACAAGTTTTCTCGAGCCGGAGCAGGTGCTGGCCCTCAGTTTTCTGGTCATCAACCCTGTTGCGGGTGGCCTCAGTCACTGGTTTGGTGCCTTCCTGTTGATTATGGTTAACACTTGGTCCAACTAACATCAGTGTAAAACCTCAACAACCAGACTTTTGGAATTTGAATGTGAGCTCAGTTTTGAAGAAAACAGCAGGCAAAACTAGACTGAAATACAAGCGTTTTCGGGTTTCGGTCTATTTTTTAGGATTCAGAGTTTATTATATCAAAAATGACAAAATTCAGTTGCTTCTCTGTGATAATTAGGCGGAAGAAGAAGGTTCAGGTGAGACTCCTCTCTCAATATAGATGCTTTCTTTATTGTAATGTGATATGTGTATTTGGGTGTTTGTTGAACTTTGTGAATTGTGATCCGCTCAATTTCCGCCCTCTTTTTGCCTTTTCTGTTTAATTTTAGAGAGAGTATGAATCTGCAAGACCTGTTGAAGTGGACAAGGCAATTAGAACACTGCAAGTCAGACTTCAACAACAGCCTGTGAAACATTTGGAGATTGATGGGACCTTGAAGCCAGCAACTTTAGGAGTCTTGATACCTTATGGTGTTGAGAAGAAGTACACTACCCCTTGTGGCAAGGCAAGGAGCCCTGAGAGTCCTATTGGGTTTGTTGAAGCAGCATTCTATGAAGGGGAAGATGAGCATGAAGGGAGCCCCTTAGAGAGGGAAAACTGTTGTAATGATTGCTCTCATCTGCAAACCCCTGAAGCCAATTCAGGTGAAGTGGCTCCATCAGGGAAGATGGATTTATCCGAATCTGATTCAGGTGATAGGGGTGTTGATAGGATTCAAAGCGGGCATCTTAGTGATCCGGGCATAGGGAAGGCAGAGTTTTGGGCATCACCAAAGCTTACCAGGTCATGCTCTAATTTGGAAACTCATCATAAGGATGTGGTTAAGAAGATGTCATCTAAGTTGCCTGCTTCAAAGAGTCAGTATTTTGAAGAATTACATGAATTGGCAGACAGTGTGACGAAGGATGTTGATCCTGGCAGCCCTGGTTCTGTGTTTACCCACTTCACTGCTGATAAAGTGATGCTGAAGAAGCATTCTTCAAGCCAAGTTCTTCCTTCTAGAAGTAGAAAGTTGTGGTGGAAGTTGTTCCTTTGGAGCCACAGGAACCTGCACAAAACCAGGACTGCAAAACAAAAAACGCCTAGCCCCATTTCTTTGAACAAGCAAGGAGGGTACTCTTCGGATACACTCGAACCAAACCGGGCTATGCAGTTTGTCAAGATGGAATCACCTCTGTCATATACTGGAGAATCCTTGAACAAGGGGAAGAATATTGCAGATGACAACAATAGCTGGGATGGTTTTAACATTGGAGGCTCTGCTTTATGGCCTCAGAACCAATGGGTTGCTTTCTCAGCAGAAACATCCTCATCTACAAGAGTGCAAGAGTGGGTGAAAGATCTCAAAATGAAACCCTTGGAAAATAATGAATATGACTATGAGGGACTCATCACCCCACCGACCCCACCCACTCCTGAGACTCCTCAATCTCCGGTGAGTCCTGAGACTACTAGATCGAAAAGCGCAACTTACTTTAGTCGAGGTCTTGACGAGGATACTTTACACGCTAATACTGTGATCCAGACTCTAAATTCTTCTACAACTGTGGCTCACATATCTGGTATGGGATTGAAAGCTATCCCCAACATTTCATGCTTAGGCAGTCTTCGATCCATCAACCTGTCAAACAACTTCCTAGGTATGTTGCTATAGCAGAAAACAAATAAACCATAGAAGTTAATACTTGCATGTTGGTTAACGGTACTAAGCTTCTTGGCAATTGTTCTCAATTTGCAGCCCACATCACTCCAGGATCGCTGCCGAAGAGCCTTCACACGCTCAACTTGTCGAAGAACAAAATCAGCACCATTGAAGGACTAAGAGACTTAACTCGATTGCGTGTACTCGATCTCAGTTACAACCGCATTTCTAGAATTGGACGTGGTAAGCTTTTATCATTCTAACTTTTCAACCATCTAATTGATCTTAGAAAACAAGCTTTCCCAAGTAAAATGTACTATTCCAAATGGTCACTGATTCACTGTGGATCTTAATGGTGCCAGGGTTATCAAGCTGCACTCTAATCAAGGAGCTCTATTTCACTGGGAACAAGATCAGTGATGTCGAGGGTCTACATAGGCTACTGAAGTTAACAGTTCTGGACCTGAGCTTCAACAAGATAACAACAACAAAGGCAATGGGACAGCTGGTGGCTAACTACAACTCACTGCAGGCTCTGAATCTGTTAGGGAATCCAATCCAGAACAACATCGGTGATGAGCAGCTGCGCAAGGCAGTTTGTGGTTTCCTCCCGAAGCTAGTGTACCTGAACAAGCAGTCCATCAAACCACAAAGAGCAAGAGAGGTACTCACAAACAGTGTAGCCAAAGCTGCATTAGGGAACAAAGGATGGAGCCCTCGTAGAAAAGATGGCAAGAGGCTTAACCAAAAACGTGCCTCGTTAAAAAAGCCTAATACCATATCACCAAGAAAAACTTCATCACTTCCCATCCGTGGGCACAAGAGCGGTGCAAGTGATGTACAGAAAAACATACGCAAGTCCAAGAGCATATCCATAGCTGCACTTCCCTCTTCATCCCATTAGATGCTTTTTCCATGTTAGGGGGCCTTCCCAAAATTTTGACACAAAATTTGTAGGGGGTGTCTCCCTTCTCTGTTGTTTTCAGACTCTCTTCAAAGTCTGTAGGGCTACAAAGACCTGGTGGTTTTCATGTCAGTTTTCCATCGGTTATTATATATATTGCAGGCTGCATTTTTGCTATATTTGCTAATTTCTATTTAGTTGAAACCAAATTGGCACTTACTATTCATTACAAGGCAAAAGAAAAAAGAAAAAAGAAAAAAGAAAATCATTAGAGAACATAAGACAAGAAACCCATGTTGATGTTGCAACTTAAACCTACTACAAAATGCACATCCAAAGCAGCTAAACGAATTTGGAAAATTATGATTTAGTAAATTGTTCATCAACATTGTGTCATGAACTGTAGATTGATACCGGGTATCAGCCATTCGTCCCAAAAAGGGGTTTTCCCTTATAATGATGCAAGCAAGTCGCAAAATTCCCGACCGTTATTTCACATTGTGAGAGCAATTCAAGTAGTTCAATTTCTAGGCGGCAAGGGCGAAGGTTAGCTGGAGGTTTGTGTCTACTCTATGATTCCAAATTATATATGGAAAAAAGAAAGAGAAAAACAGAACATGGCTTGGGATACTTCGAAATGGAAGATGACCTTTAGGCCAGCCATATTATATTACGCCCTAAAGAGAAATCTTGTGACCAAAACTTGACGTGGAAAGACATATGCGGGTAAACATCATAATGCTTGCAAACAAAACCAAAATCTTCAAGCTTTATCTTCTCCTGTTTCAAATCTTTATGGCCTGCGTGGTCCAGTGAGAGAGAGAGAGAGCTGTGAACTAAAATTTTGGTTCATTGCTACCTCTAGGATGTCACTAAAGAAAAAGGCAAACTACAAGATTCATCGTGCCAAGCTGGCCCCATAAAGATTTTCTAAGAACGCACTGGTTTTCTGTAGACAAAGTAACAAACAAAAGATTAAAGTTAATTTCTTATTTTACAGGACAAGTGCTTAACAACTAACTTTACCAAACTCCGTATCTTTCTCCCCCTTTTTTTTTCATACGATCATAAGGATACTCTACAAGGTTCACGCTCAAAGGATCAGAACAGAACTTTGGACCTCATTTTCACCAATCATTAAGTACCTGAAATCTAGTTACAAAAGAATACAAAAACAAAATTTGCTCTCCAAGTAAATCCTTGCTTTGTAGTAGTATCAGAATTCCCCTGTTCACAAAATTCTCAGTTCATTTTCTTAAATGATCACCATCACCCAGGCACCAGTTGACCAACAAGACATGAAAACTCCTGCTGCAACTCAAAGCTCTGAGGTTTATTTTTGCACACCTTCATCCACAAAATTACCAAGTAAATGACATATCGTTGATGCAACTCAAAGCTCTGAGGTTTATTTTTGCACACCTTCATCCACAAAATTACCAAGTAAATGACATATCGTTGATAAATAATCCAAATTTCCACAAGGTGCCACCAAGGTTTATATACATCACATGTTATGATTTCTTATGACTCGAAAAACCTTGCAACACAAGATACAGCTATTCAAGGACCAACCAAGATACCTCTGATGCACCCAAGTTCCTTCTAGGTCCAAGCTTCCTCAAGCTATAAGACAACATTCCTTGGAGCACAAGCAAAGAACTCCCACAAATTGTCCAAACCCTCTTGTCATTTCCATTGATCAACAGAACCCTGTTCCATTTCCTTCATTTCAGCGTACTTATACAGCTTCTCATTGAAAACCACCTGCGGATCCTTCTCAATCAAAACCCCATTTTGGTCATAAGCATCTTTCAAGAAAACAACCCAATTCATCTCTGTCCCAGCGAGATAAAACGTTCTGGGCTGCTTAAAAAGCATCTGATAAGTATGCTTGGTCAAACTAAACTCCTCCTTGAACTCCACAACATGGTGTATAGAAGCCCTCTTCTCCAATGTCAAGCTCAAAAACTCATGCAACACTCCCACTCTGTACTTCTCCGCTTCCAGAGTCCAAAGGTCCAATCTTGACCCATCCGAATAAGGCGAAACCAGAGGAAGGGAGTTCAATAAGTTCAATTTCCTCTCATCCTCTTTTTCCAAACCCAAATCCTTCCCATGCTTCACTGGAAACCTAAAAGCCCTCTTCACTTTCTCCTCGTCAACCATAAACTCCCTCTCCAAAGTGCTCACCGCCAACAACGGATCCCAATTCACCAATTCAAGCATTCTCTTCCCACCTTCCTCAACCACAGTTCGAAAATAATTAGGGTACTTCGAAACCCGGTCCCGAAAATCTTCTGGGATTCCAAATAAGGACCTGCAATGGTAGATTTTACTCAAAGGGATACGCTTGTTCGCGGACATCATGAGCAATTTACGAACCTTGTTAACTCGGTCCGATTCCATTGAGTCGACAATGACTCGTTCCTGTTCGAGCAAATCTTCCATGAACTCGGTGAAGCCGATCCACATTTTGTTGTCGACATGGCGGTAGGTTTGGAACAGGAGGGGGTGGCGCTGGAGGGATCGGGCGATTTTCCGGCCGCGAGGGAAGCCGAGTTCTCGGTGGAGCTTGCCGGCGTCGTCGAGGCGGAGGACGCGGTGGGGCTGCTTGGAGAGGAAGTCTCTGGATTTTGTGAGGAACCGAAAGTGGGCATCGCGCTCGACGATGTGCTCGAAGTGGGGGATGAGGTTGGGTTGGGTCTGGACGAGCTTCGTTCGAGGGCTTTCGTCTTTCTTGCGCTTTTTTTTGAATTTTTTGGGGGTTTTGGTGATGAGGAAGGAGGTGGAGAATGGAGAGGTTTGGAGGAGGAAGAGGGAGAGCTGCAGGCGATTAGAGTTAGGGCTAGGGTTTGGGAGAAGAGGTGGGGGTGTGGCGCTGGGGGTTTTGGAAATGAGGAGGCGCCACCAAGCCATGGAATTTGCAGTGCTCTGCCCAAACTGAAGTGAAATTTAAATTTCAGCAAAATGACCTGATACTTCAACAATTTCTCAAACTCTCTTTCCAATTTTTAGGTTTACCTATAATTTAACCCAATTAAGAATTAGATTTTTGAAAAGAAAATATGGAGGGAAACAAATTTTAGATGGAAAAAATCACATTCCTACTTACTTGCCAATCATAATTTAACACGTATACAGAAAAAATGAATTATTTGTGCATATACATCATAGAGCACTCCATTGCCGCCCAATATTTCTCCCATCTGCCAATTTCTCCATTTGTTCAAAGTTTTTTTTAACCAACATAGGGGCCCTCTTTATCCAATCTTTTTAAAACAAGCTATATTGAGCGACGGGTAAAACAAACCTAGGACCTCTAGTGCAGGTACAAGAGTAAATGCTCCTAACCGCTTGAGCTACAAGCCCCTTGCTCCTTCCCTCTTTATCCAATCTTTAGTGTTTCTAAAAGAAATCATAATTTTCTTTTGTAACATTTAAATACTAACACTTTATGAGCTATTTTATGAGAGAACTAGTGAACCAATTGGCCCAAGAGCGACTCATGGGTGTATGTCTCGAATAAGCCCAGAAGAGAAAAATCAACCCTATGAGCTGAGAGAGCTCAATGCCATTGCCGCTTCACATGGACAAATCTAATGCACGCTTGCAAACTTTGTTTCCCCAGAAAAGGCCAAATTACAAGCTTCACATTTGAAATGGATCATGTATTACTGCAAATGTAAAATATAATCAACTTTTGATGGTGCTCGACATAAATGTATTGCCAAGCATGTTTTTACACGATAAGAAACTGACTGCATTTGTTTATTCTGTAATGATCTTCACAATCTTAATCATGTGGTTGTATAGTTACAATGAGAAATTACACGAAAGATTAAAAATCTAATCCTACACTTCTCTCTCACTTGCTCCGGACCTCAATACCATAATAATTACATGACCTATGTCCTATGGCAGCCTTACGGCTCCACAGGAGTTGTGTCGCTTTTACAAGACCGAATTTTGATTTCTTTTCTCCCATGTTTTCTTTGGTTTCTTCTGTCCAAAATTTTTGATTCCCTCCTTTCAACGGCAGAGCTTTATGATGATTGATTAAAATAAGTAAATGAATATGAATGAAGTGATATACCACCATATCTCAGGCTCCCTTTGGAAACTCCTTATTAGTTTGCTTGTTTCTTGAAGAAAGGCTTTTGGCATATGAGTAGTTTCTCATCGCTGTTGCTTTCGATTTCTACCACACGCGCATCCCACTTCAGCCCTGTTGTCAGAGCTCTTGCTGATTCAACAAGAGCAGCTTTGTCATGGATTATCACCCAACCCTGCAATAACCATCAACATCAGAATCATAACTAACATAATGAAACAAACAAGCAATCCTTCATAGCAACTGTAAGTTTCTTTTGTGTTTTGGTGGCATTGAAGTTAATCAATTAGCCTCTTACATAACTTGTGGATGCATAGTGGTTAAAGGCTTCATCCAACACTAAAGGAAAATATGATTATCATATGCTTGTCCATGTGTTCTGACCAGTTGCGTCCAGACATGTTACTAGACATCTATCCATCTATAAGAACTGATGTGTCTATAAAAGGCTTAAAAAGCATTTCCTCTATGAGTCTACAATTTACTTATCAGCTCCCCTTTCTATGGGCAAATAGCCAGCGTGGAAAAGAAACCGCACTTAAGTAAAACACAGACAAAACCAACAGCCAGTTTTAGTATCACCAAAACATAGCCAAAACCAAATGAGAGTTTTATTTTTCTTCCTTGAGTCATTAAGTGGAATAGTTACACAGTACCATATATGCAGTAGACACATGATTTTTATGGATGTACAAAAGACCGCCCGCATGTTCCTTGCTACAAACTTAATTTTTTGAAAACTTACATCTTCTTTTTGAGAAAAACTTACATCTTCTTTAAATGGTAAAAATACCAATAATATAACTGTGACATACAAACTTGCATGGCAACCAATTCAATCTTGCGTGCAAAAAGCCATTCAATGCAACAAATAACATATTCTAGGCACAACAGAATGCTCCGATAGTAAATTGATTTTTAAATTGAAAATTATAATATGCTCTGTAATCTTGCATGATAATCAACATCCAGTAATTAATTAGTGCATGTCTGACTACTTCTTCTGAACGTTCAAAGCCATTGAATAGAATTGGAAAAAAAAGGACCCTTGCAAAATAACCATAGATAAAATAGGACCGTTTAGTATGGGTACCTCTGGACGAAGCAATCGATCAATCTCAGTGAATAGATCCAGAATGGTACATCTGCGCTGATGATCAACTTCAAGGGAAAGAAGTCCTGCTGCATGCACCAGATCATAGGTTCTTGGGTATGTTGGAAAGGGTTCACACCTGAAAAAGAGAAAAAGTAGTATTTAAACAAACTATAAATTCAATAGTTACAAGTATCCTTTCACAAACCAAATGTATGATGACATCCCTTAGCATGCATTGCTAGTTATTTCTTCAAGTTATTTACCCAAGTTACAAAATTGTTCTAATGCTGAATTATTCCAAATGGCAAGGCTGTTCTAATACTGTCCTGACCAATGAAATTTTAACCAGAGTTTTATAATTTGGCAGCTAACCAAGTAAAATGAAGTCTGAATTCCCCCATCAAGAATTCAACCATCAGATCCGTAAAGTCAGCCTAATTTAAGAAACTTGAGGTCATTTTTATAATACAAAATTCCTGTTTGGTTTGCCCCACTGATCAACCAAGGGAAGGAGCACCAGCTGACTGCTAAACATGAAGGCCAAAAAAATCCCTAGTTAGGGTACGAATCTACTTTCTCTCCTTCATGAATGTTTAAGTTAAAAAATACAAAAATCCAATAGCAACAAGACTTGGGATAGCAAGCAAAACAAATTAAGTTGATATGGTACTTTTTGCAGATGAAATTTGGTTAAGTTTGAGATTCCAAGTAACCGTAAGACAACAGGATGTAAGGAAAGGAGGATGCAAAGACAAAAGTAGTTTTACCAATCATGCAGAACACCGACAAATCCCCTGTCAAGGATCAAGGGCAAATAATTGGGTCCATTTGACGGGACCACATTCATGACCCACACGGATTTTCCAGCTTCCAATAATGCAGAATTAAAACCACCAAAATGAGCATTCATGTCAAGTACGTTTCTAAGCATGTTATAGGGTGGTGAAGGATCCTCATCGCCGGGTCTCTTTGGATGATCTGAGAATATCAATGGTGACAGAAGAGACCAATAATTACGGACTGCCATTTTCCAGGCCTCGGCATCCTCAGAGAGTTCTTCTGGGTGCAATCCTGAATGAAAATTATAACACATACATAAAGCATATGATTTTCACCAAAAATAAAGTAAGAGATATACAGATAAGTCAGAGGCTAAGCAAATAATGCATTTATTTTTTCCACTCTAAGCTGTATCAAGAACACAAGAAGTACCATATATTGCAAGTTCACTCTTGTTTGGATTAGCCCTTGAAGGCCAGGTCGTCCTCTCTTCAATAGGAATCCATCGGCGGCTTTGTGTTCCCCCAATACAGGCTTGGAGTGGTCGATAATATGGAGATTCAACATCATGGCCTTTGCTGCATATAGAGGGACCTGAACCAGGCTTCCTAAAGAATAAGCAGATTGTAATACAAATCAGTATCAGCTCTTATTTTCATGCACTAAAGACCAAACACATATGATCCCAAGTTGAGAAGAAAACCATGTTAGTTTCCTTACCGTGAACTATAACAATTCCTTTTACTGGTCTTTTTCCATACAACTGTTTCATCTTGTTGTGATAACATCTCCCAGCAGAGATTTTCTGCAAAATCATGCACAAGGTTCCACCTTTTCTGATTCACTTTGTTACGACGAAACGTCTCAGCATTTGTAATTGGTGATGTCCAGACAAAGTATCCACCGGGCTTCAAAACTCTATCAACTTCAATCAAGAGGATCCCATCTGTACGACATAACATTTTATACAGATGATTAACATACACTAAACGTGGACCCATCCAAATCCAGAAATTCACAACAGCAAAACCAAGGTGCTCAAATTCACAGTCCAGAGTCTAAGATTCTGCAAACTAAGGTTTGTGCATCACATCAACTTTTTTCTCTTATTCAAACTTTCTTTTTTCCAATTACCATATTAATGGTCAGATAATACTTCACAAAAATATACAACCACACCCAGGAAAACTTTGTAACCCACAAACTATTATTCTAAATATTCTTCTAAAGAATAAAGATCTACTAATATTTCTGGAAATTCTTTAAAATAGAGAAATTGATATTTTTTGGTTTTATACATTGGTGATACATAGTTTTCTTTCAGTTCTCGAAATGTACATAGGTTTCAGGATAAGTTTACAGCAAACACAACATAACGCAGAGTATTTGCAGATATACAAGTACATGTGCATATATGGAAGTCTAAAAAGAAGAACCACTTTGTGATAATTAACTTCTGACTGATTACCTCGTTGGTCCCAATCAATGCCACACCGTGCACAATGCAACATATCAAAAGAGAGAGATGGATATGGCAACTGTTTCGAAGTAAAAGAACCAATCATCGCAGGAAGACCCCTTTCAAGAGTTAGCTGAACTTGGCTTCCTGAAGCCTCATAGTTTGCAATGCACATGGTTAGGATCTGACTGGAAAAGAGATGCGCTCCAAAACTACCATAACCACATCCTATATCCAAGATGGTTCTCACCTGCAGAATTAACGTTGACACTTTCATTCATCAAAAGTGTTTATATATACAGTTCATATGGCACATATTCATGTTGCAGTACATCAAAGAGAAAATATACTACAAGTGATCATAATATAACCATATTATGCTATATCATCTTCATAATAATCAGAATCATATAAGACTTTCTGTAAATGATCAATCATGCAAGAGAAACCAACGGATGTGATGTATATCTGTATATCTGTATTTATGTGGTATGTATGTATGTATGCACATGTACACATATAATGGCACCAAAGTCACCAGAGACACTTGGTAGAGTACCCTATGGAGTTTTAAAGTACTTTCACTCTCTTTTGGAGTTAGTGATGTAAAACATAACTGCCTTGAAACAGGTCAGACAGCTCATTACCTGAGCTGCAGTTTTCATGCCAAAGGTGATATTTGACATATTTATCAACATGTAACTATAACTACCCAATAAAAGATGTTGATTCATTATCTTAAACTGAAAAACCTTTCATTTGGACTGGGGGTTAGGCTAGGACCCCTGCTTGTTCAATATAATTAAATGCTCTTAAAAAAAGTCGCCAACCACTTGGCTAAAATTCTAAAGAGATCTGTAATACGTGCAATAAACTACACAAGAGGGAAGACAACCAAGAAAAAGAAATGAGTTAAGAATGTTGCCATTAACATATGGGGTCGGTTCCAACAATTCCAATCCACTTACCCCAGCTTGTATAAAGTTAGATTCATTTCTCAGCCCTATCATTTCTGCAATTTGATGAGAGTAGTCTTCAACACCATCAAACATCAACGAGGCTGAACGGAATGAAATTTGCTCTTCTTCCAACATCATCATCCTGTATGTACATGGAAATCCAAAATTAAAGCAAGATCAGGACAGGTTAATAGAATTATAACACAGTTGGCTAATAAGAGAAATGTAGCTCACCTCTTGGTCAAGCTTCCAGAAGAAAGTACCTCCTGCGCAGTTATTTTCACATTTGCCACCCAGATGACATCTCTACCTGTAGGCCACCTAAGAGGAATTTTGTACTTGACAGGTGGAAGAACTAAACAATTTTGCCTCATTCCATACTCACAATGCCGGTCATATTCGTTGCCATCAGAAAGACCTAAGGCAAGATTCTCCGAAACATTGAAGCAGGGAACATGATTTTCAAACTCCTGAGGACAGAATTCCAAGTCTCTCAACCTTGAAGAACCAAGAGAAAGCTCTCCAATATGCCACAGGTCGGAAACAAGTTGCTGTTGGAGTCGCCGATAACCATGGTATATGTGACCTCTTGAAGTCGTTGAGATGGAGATTGTCCACCAAAAGGATCCAGTAAGAGCAAGAATAACAATCAATACTAAACTTAACTTCAACAGTAGCAGCGCTAACTTGTGCCGACTTCTAGGAGTACTGGCTATTAAAGGATCAGATGCGAAGCCGTTTCCAGTATTTCCATGTTTGGAAGGAGAATTGTCTGGGAAAAGTACTCGAATAGGAAACCTAAATGCAATACTGTTGTTATCAGAAGAAGCTCTTCTTTCCAAATCTTCTTTATCTGTTTTATCTTTCATTTGGGAGTCCCAAAAATCATTGCTACTCCCGGAGATCCGTTCCCCCGCTGCCCCAGATGAACCTCGATGCAGAGGTCTGGACATTCTTAATTTCAATTGACGGAGACCAGGGAGCAAGAATCTGTTCAATAAATAAAAATAAATAAATAAAATCTGTATACAAGCAAAAGAAATCCAGGAAAAGCTCAAACAAAAGAGAAACAAGCTGAAACATGAAAATGACAGAAACCCAAAGATGTTCTTACTTAAATCCTAAGAAAATTTCAAAACGAGAATAATCCTTCATTAAAAATAAAAAAAATTTAAAGCTTTCTTTTTTCTGGTGAGGCCGAAACTTCATTCAAAAGAGCTGAACATAAAGATTCGATAAAACCCAGGATTGATTTCTGCCCAACAAGCTTAAGTAGAGGAAAGGATAAAATGGTATCCTTGAGCATGATCATTTCCTAACTAGATCCATTAACCCAGCACCAAGAGACCCTATCAACATTCAATCAATTAAAAAAGTAAAGGGAGATGCTTTACTAAGTATCAATTGAAAAGAATAAACCCAGAAAGGAAGACAGAGTGCAATTAAGATTTACAGAAATAAAGGGACAGTAAAGCATATGCATTTCGGTATAACTAAAGATTTGGATCAGTTCCCTTACCAAAAAATTTAAAATTTTGGATCACTTTCAGTTCCCAAATGAACTGGTAACAAAAGGGCAAGCTCATTTCTATTCAAAATTCACTTCTAAAGACCCAGAAAAACAAGTTGAGGAAAACCCATTTGAGATCAATCCACAAGTTAACCAAAAATAGTGGTTACTTAAACTGCAATAAGAGCCAAATGTAGCAAAAGTCAGAAGCAGTAGCAGAAGCAAAACAGTACCTTTTTAATTAGGGGAAGAGCAGAGGAGAGGTGATGGATAAAGGGAATAAACAGTAAGAAAAGCCAAGAAATTCTTGGAAATCAGTATGAATCCATAGCTAGACTTGCTTTTCTTGGTCTGCTCATGCCACAAACGCTTGTTCTACAGTGAAACTCCGATTACATCTCACTTGGGTCTCTTCCTCCCACTTTGCTCAATGCTTATAGCTTAGAGAGAGAGAGAGAGAGAGAGAGTTGAGAGAGTAGAGTTGAGAGAGTAAGGAGATTTTGTACCGATCCAATCACGACAGAACTCGCGAAAATTGAATACTATGTATGATATGTAACATGAAAAAGAAATATACACAACTGTAGAGAGAAAGTATAAATATGAATTTATTTTATATAATCTTTCATAATAAATGCTGGGCTGTATGATATTATATGCATAGCGTGTTCGCTATGTCTTCTTACCATGCAGAAGTGCACCGCTGCTGTAAATTCTCACTTTATTATTTTATGGCACAAATAAAACCCCAATTCCACAATTCCACATTAAATTCCGGTGGAAAGAGAAAGTGTGGCAACATGGTCTTCCACGAAAGAGACCTCTCCACTCCTTCCCCCCATTTTCGGCATCACTAGTCTTTCTCTTTGGACTTGAGAGATGTTTGGTATGAGAAAAGTTTAAAGGATCTCCCTTTTTTACATACATGTACTATTGACATCGAAATTTTATAAGCGCGTGACAAAATGAGTTTTCTTTCAGATAACCGTTATAAAATATATTATTTTTTATTTGGGTGAGTAAATTTAAATTGTTGTGTGATCTGATTTCACTTTTTAAAATTCTTGCGAGAAAACACAGCTAATTTTCAAATTAAAGAAATGTTTTTTTTGTATTACCAAAAAAACCTTGCCCTGGTTCGGCACTCTCATTTCTTAAGAGAGGTCAGGGGTTCGATCCCTGCTCTCGTACGGAGTCACCACTTTGGCCAACACTTTACTCCTTACGGGCCGACCCGGTGTGAGTGGGGATTAGTCTGGGTTGTGATTAAGGCTTAAAGGTGCCACCCATAATTGGGCCCCATCCAAGACCACCTCATGGTTCAGACCCAAAAAAAAAAAAAAAAACTTTGCCCTCAAAATGTTTTAAGAGTATGGAATGGATGGGCTTTTTGGGAAGAGTCCCCACTCAATCTTCCAAAGAATTGAATTTCTCTTTCTAGAAAGCAAAGGGAGGAATTTACCAGCTGACCTCTGTGGCTCTTGTCCATGTAGGCTATGTGCAAAGGTAGATCTGAGCAGTCTGTGACACTTTGTTTAATAAGATTGTTTTATGGATCTACAAAATAAACTTTGACTCCGCTGATTTGCCGGGCACTTAGCCCCCCTCAAATATTTATCTAATACCTCTAAACAATCTTATAACTCTTAACAACCTGTGCACTTGCTTCAGTTCTCACTAGCTCCACTCATTTAATATTGTACACCAACATAGAGAAACAAACTTTCATTGTATTTTGCAAACATGGACTTAGTTAAGTTTGTTAGAGCGGATGTACTCCTCATTCTGCATCCGAGTTCAAATCCCTCTCTGTAATTTAGATTAGTTTAAAGTAGATTATCGCTTGTGTGTAAAAAAAAAAACCTTTATTTTATTTTTTTGCAGAACTTAAACTTCAATAATGCATACTAAATAGAAAACAAATGTGTCAACGAGATCTAGTTTAATAAAATAAAAAAAATCTTAATTTGCAGATCAATGGTGTCATATCCGAACCTCCATAACACATTAAGAGTGTATGTGAAAAAATCTCCATTCCCTTTAACTTTGCCCTAAATAAAAAAGTGCATCTTAATTACCCTGTTCAAGTCTTGTGTTTATGCAGTGAAATGCTTTTGTGGGGTTAAAAATGGCATAGTTGAAGGCAGATTTTCAACTTTAATTATGGCAGGGTTAAGGCGTACAAGCATCCAAAAGCTAAAAGGACAGATACTGCTTTAACATAGATTTAGCTAAGAATCATAATCATAGCAGTAAATAAATAAATAAAAATGAAGAATAATAAAGTATGAAATAAATAAATAACTAATTAATTAATTAATTGGGTGAGCTCCCTTTGACAGGTAATGGTACATTTTGCGGGGCCTTGGGTGTGAGAGTGGATGATTTGGGTCAGAGAATCAGGGAAGGGAATCCCTCTACAAATGGGGCAATTCTTCTCTTCTCTTCTCTTCTCTTCTCTGCACTCTTTTAAAGAAGAATCCACATTCCACCACATCCTCAAAGGTTATATTGGTAATTTCAATTCCTCCAATTCTGGTTCTAATGAGTCAATCACATTTCAGTTCCGTGACGTGGCGGCATGGGATTGGGTACCCTTGTGCACCTTGCCAGAGGAGATTGAACCCTTGAAATAAATTAATGGGCTTTTTTTTTTGGTTCTTCTTTTAAATATGTGGAGGGGCTGACCGGGGACACATGCAAATTTCGGAAAATATTAATATCCAAGGGAGTCAATTTCGAAAGTAAAAAGAACAAAACAGGAGGTGAGGGGTGGGGCCCGCTTTGCCGCGTTTCTCTGTGTCGGTGGGACTGGAGCGATGACGTGTTGGGCAGAGGTGGACAGGTGGGATATGAGAGATGTGTGTGGAACGCAGAGAATCACTGTCCCGAGTCACAAGTGTGAGCGGGCGTTGGCGCTGTGCGTTTTGTTTGTTTGTGGTGGCGGTGGAGCGAAAACACGTAATTGAAGAGACTGATGAGCCACGGGGGGGGTTAAAAAACGCTTGGGGCAAAAAAAAAACACAAAAAACAGTAAATGGAAGCGTTGTCAGGTAAGCGTAACAAGCACAGGACGCGTTTTATTTCTTTGTCACGGACTGAGGGATTAACTGCGAGTCGGCGTCCCTATCCTATCCATGACGGATTAGGTTATTAGGGTGGCTTGGAATTATTCACAGGTTGTGAACCATGTATAGTGATTCTTTTACTTTGTGGTATATAAGAATTTTCATATGAACATTTTCTAATCGTCACGTGTGTGAGTTTTAATCGTCAGAACCGTCTATTTTAAGATTATCAGTTGTATAAGAAATTGACCGTCTATTTTAAAATTATCAGTTGTATAAGAAATTTAGTTATCCGATTGCGGTCAAATATATTTATCAAATTTTATATATCAATGCTGCATTTGTTATACTATATCACCATGTTATCTAGTGGGTTAAAATTTTATGTAGCTATTGTAAGTTATGAACCCAATAGAAAGAAAGAAAAAGAAATACCCCCTTTCCTAACTAGGATCACAAGTTTCTCTTTCGTTTCTTGGTTTTTTTATCCTATACGAATTGAATTTGTGTGGCATCATTTTTACTTTTTGCCAACAACTCTTTGGTCAAGAAAGTCGTGTTGTTGAATTGGAAGAAAGAAATTCAAAACAAAAAAGGAAGAGCACTTTGAGCTCTTTAGCTTATAATCAAAGGTTGAATAGAAAGAAAAAAACAAGAAGCATTACGTTTAAATATTTATTTATATGGGTTTGACATTGACATCTAGATTATGATAGCTAGAGGGGAATTGGATGCTCTTCGTGTCTTCATTTGATAAAGTTGGAGAAATATCAATATTTCCTTAAAGTTGCATTGAGTCATCAACATTTAAGTTTGTTTTTATATGCCAACGAGGTCTAATCCATGAAAGATGGCATTAACTTACAAACAAGGTCTCAAATTTGAATTTCATGACATTTTAGTCATTCATTTTCATTTAGATTGTCACTTATACTTAAAATAAAAAAGTTTATTTTCGTATATGCGCACCAATTTAAGGTCATAGGCTGCATAAGAAAACAAAATGATTCAGTGATTTTTCGGGTAAATTTTTTTGTACTTTTTTAATACTGTATTTAAATACTGATGTCATGATTCAGTAATTTTGATGCAATAAAAAAGGAAGAAAAAGAGACAAATAATGTATACAATACGACGATAATAAGCTGGCCAGTGGCCACCTTGCTCAATCCTCAATCCTCATGGCATGGCAGAAATGGGGCCCTTGTCGTCCCATGTAAAAATTCCAGAGCAGAAAGCAGAACCATGCTTGCCTAAAATGCGTCCGTACCAAAATATATACAATGTGTTCAATATTATTAATTGAAATCCATTTTGCAAGATTGTCCAGTTCTAGCTTTAGTAGTAAACTTGTACAAGGCTGCGGCCTTCCCTCTGCCACGGTGGGGTTGCTTTGCTCCCACTGAAAATTACTCATCACTTTTATACTCTACGTTTTTGGATTGTGCCTACTCCATTCATAGAGATTTGGTGGGTGTTTTTTTCCCTCTCCTTATTTGTTAATGGAAAACATTTAACTCTTTACCTAAATGAATCATTTCTTCTTAAAATTACCTCAAAATTTGATACGTTTTATGAAATTATTTTTGCATATTAGGGGATTCAAACTCGAGTTCAGAATGAGAAGCACATCCGTTTTAACCAATTTGGCTAAGTCCATATCTACGTGAATTTTTTTATTCTTAATAATGAAAAAAATGAAGTGGGACAACACATGATATTGCGTATACACAACTCATACAATACTACTCATGAATTCATATTAAAAGAGATACCACCAAACTATATGAAAAATATTGATAAATGATTGTGTAATTCAATACAGGGACAAACAAAACTACCTTAACTTTCAAGTTTAAACGCACATTTACACTAGTTTATATAATATTTGCCAACTAATAATAAATGCAGGCAAAATACAAAAAGTATCTTATCTTGATGATGACGATGTACTGTTTTCTTGCTTAAATGAAGTAAAATGTTTCCTTTTCACCCAAAAAAGAAAAGAAGTAACATGTTTCCTATAATAAAAATAAAAACTTATGTCCAAACAAAAACAAAGTGTAGATCTTGTAGACTTGTAGGGGTCATAATTAATAGCATTGATAAAGGTGTTAATCATACGCAAGTTTATGGTTAATTACCAAATCCTAATGTTTGACTTCAATGTTTTTAATTTAATGACATTTTGAAAAGATTTTTTGGATTGGACTGGATGGATGCAGTGCTTGGGTCAAAACATATCACGTGAGGTCGGTGTGTTTCCACATTAGCAATTTCACATCAACCATTTGACTTAAGTAGTAGGCGGAACCCCATCACAGCTATGTTTACATTGAAACAAACCAAATAAAAACACAGAAAACAACAATCTTAATGTCCATAATTATGCCTAGAGTAGTAGTAATGACAAACTATCAGCCAAAATGGTGGACCACCTAGGGTAATTACCATGGTCTTTACTTGAGTGATGATTAATGCTCAAAACGCGGTATTTTAAACATCTGTGAATGCCGTTTTAAAAAGTAATTAATTATTGTGTTAACAGATATTTGATTTGATGTTTATGTCCTCCTCCACTGGGGAAGATTCTCTGGGTATCGCTTATATCTACCCATCTGTAAAGCACTAGCCGCATGCCAGCTATTTGGTTTGATCATAATTGTTTATTTTATGAAAAGACATAATTAATTTACTGGTCAAATTAATCAGTTCAAGACTAAAACTTACTTGCTTGAAGATTAATTTAACACATAGGTTTGATATATTTTCAATTGTAGCTTCCGTTAATTATCATTCAGGCACGAGGGCATGGAGGACATGTCAAGTCTATATCATGTCATCAATTCCTACCAATTGAAGGCGATTCAATTTCCCTCAAATTTAGAAGGCGAACTGAAACGATAAACCGAAGGTAAAATCTGTTTTACCGAGTAATGTGGAGGGGGAAAAAAAGGGTTACATATTTTCACTTTTAATTAAATTTAACCACTATAGTTTAAACATGGGCATATGATTATATCCAGATAAAAGTCCAACACAAGCCACTCAAAACTGAAATTTGATTAGACATGCCCCAACCTAGGCCTCACATCACTCATCTTATTTTACAATATCCAAAGAGAATTCTTTCCACCCAAACCCAACTTATTTTTCATGTTCCATTCAAAACCCAACACCACTCTGATAACAATTCCATTTTACCAACTTGTAATTATTAGTAGACATTTCATTAAAGGAGCCAACCCCATTACCCCAACACAAACTTATCAAAAAATTTGGTCATTTTCATGTCGACTATGATGCTTTTGGCAGGAAGCAATGTCTCGATTGTATACTTGATAACCCCTTTCCTTATATAAAGTAGACTAAAAACCCAGAAAAGTTTGAAGTGTCTCACTTTGAGAGCCATAAGAAATGAACCGCACAAAATTAATGACAGCCATTGTCAAATGCCAACCATGGCAATATGGCATGTTGGATAAGCTTAAGCCCCACTGCATGTGATGTCTTTAAATGAGGGCACTTTGATTTCCCATCTTGGTGATTTGGATGAAGACCTAACCCCATGCTCAGCTGTGTGTCAAGTGACCTCTCAACATCACTTCTTGATCATATATAGCGATGTTCATTTCTCTTGATTCCATGATCTAAAAATACAAAAAGATTTGTATTAATAAATAAAAGGGAGATTCACTATTATACCCAATATAAGGGCCCAAATTACAATTTAAAAAATCATATATGAAATGGACTCTATAAACACACCAAAATCATATTTACAACATAACAAAGAGGTTCTGAACTTCCTATAAATTACAAAATTGACGTTGATTTCTTAAAACAAGCCCAACCCTAAAACATAATTTTAAAAAAAACCAAAAACACTCAAAAGGGCATCAAAGTAATTTAATAATCAAAATTAAATTCAATATGGCCAGCTGCCATTTTTTGGGTTTTTTTTTTGGTTTGTTTATAGAAATTAAATGGTGTAAGATTTATCTATATCACTAGTGCTAAGAATGGGTATATAACTAAATATCTTTAAATAAAACTATTTTAAGATACAAACCACTTTGATAAGTAAATTCGATTGGATAATGAAGGACTCGATCGCTTGATAACACTTTCGTTTTTCCATTCAATTTTTCATTTTTAAAGAAAGAGATATATAAAAGAACATCGAAAATGATATAAAAAGGATGGGAGAATAACAAAAGCATGAATGAGGGGTGAAAGAACAATAACTCAATAAACAAGAAAGATAAATATTTTAGTTTTCGTTCTACGTACCATTTCACTTAGATATTCTTCTTCTCATATTTATCATTTTATTCTCATTATCCTTCCAAAAAAATAAAATTGAAACTGTTATTAAACGGATGCTAATTTCAATGGTAGAACACTTTATACTATACATATGGACAAAAATTAGAATCTTGCTTTTCTCTACCCTTCTATCGAAAAAAGAAGATACCATTGAGAGACGAAATAGAAAAAAAAATTCACAGTATTTTTTCTTGGTGTACAAATACAAATACAAAACATTTCTCATCACAGAAAAACGCCCTCATTAGATGTCAACAATCGAATCTGCACTGCATGGTATCAATCACATTTTGGATCCGCCTATATACCATCAAATCATCCAAAGACCAACGGACAAAAGGACATATTGGATTGGGATTATTTTAGACGGAATTTTTTGCCACCACAAATTAAACCATGCAATGTCAATACCATTCTTTCATTGACCACCTACAAGTTTCTTTGCCTTGTGAATGCTGCGTGAGTGATGCTGCTCCCGTTGAGATTGGTGGCAGATATTGTTTTAGAGTCAAGGGTAGCAATCATGTCACGTCAAATTATGTTTATTAAGCGACTGTCGAGTATTAATCAATCTTAATATGTCTTGTGTTATTTAATCATGAGTAGAGATTTAACCCGACTTGTTACTTAAGGTTTGTAATTTTCTTGGGTTGATAATCGAAGTGTGAATAGATATATTTTTATACAATATATATATGCTATACATGTTTGTATGGACCATTTGTGTTTTATGCTAAGGATTATTACATATGTTATAATATGAATTGATTTAATACATTGCATAATCACGCCGAGTTGGTATATTATATACAATGACGTAGCCGTTATTCTTTTGTCAAAGTGATATTTTAACTACTCTAATGTACGAGAAAGGGAATCAAACTTGAGTGTAAAGGGGCGGACGCACTACTCTTACTCAACTCGCCTAATCCGCATTTGCACAATAATGTAGCAGTTTGAATATTGTGTCATCTTCACTTGTTAATTTGGTATGAAATTCTTATATCCAATTTAAAATTGTATCCAAAAAGCTGGACCATCCACGCCACAAGTTCATCGATAAGGGGCATGATCTTGTAGCCACAGTCACGTTACTCTCTGCCTAGCTAGTACTTGTTTGTCGTGCTTGCTTGAATTCCAACCCAAACCAAATCTTTTCTGCATTAATTACTTACCCAATTTTCAGCTAGCAAATGTCAAGATTCTATATATTCAAAAATGGATGCAATTGTCGACGTTGAGACAAAATTGATATTGAGGAATTTTAAATAAAATAAAATAAAATTTAACCTAGATATAAAATCATTGTAGGAAAATTACCAAAGAATATTATACGTGTTAAGAATTGTTTTTCCTGCCAACCAAACGAAGCACTGCAGTATTGTTCTTTGGATGAGTTCCTGAATCTTGTACGTGAGCCAAGCCAAGGTCCATTACAGACAAACTGGAAGACAGAAAAACTAGGATCAAAAGCGATTTCCAAAAGCTAAAAACTTCACGCATTTTGCATGTTAAATATGATTCAGAAATCCTTTTCCGATACCCTACTTATCTGTTTGATTGTTTCCAGTCTTTAATTTTCTTGTAGGTCCATCGTACACAGTTTCATGCCATCACTACAAAACAAACACAATTAATTTAACATCACTATTTGCTTCCCTTTTTTTGTTTCTTGTTCATCCCAAACTTGAGACATTTCAACAAAACACATAAACCAAATTATAATTATAAATTATTGAACAAAACAGCCAGTGATATAGCCTCACCAAGTTTTGTTTGATCGGTTGGGGGTTGAGATGAGTTTAATAAATTGTTTACTAGACTTCCATGGCATCTCAAAGAGAATAATCATTTGGTTGAGACTGAGAGTGGGACTGATAGAATAACCTAATTGTTTTTGCACCAACCACTTGCGCCTTGCCAATGTTATTATTATGATGAATGAGAAGGAAAGGCCAAAATTAACATATAAATTAAGGACCACTGCGATCACTGTATTATGTGCTATGAACGATCCATAAAAAAATTGACTCTTTATAAGTCACTGATAGAATGTGGCCTATATTCATGTTAGCTACAGACAACCCGTGATCAAAGGATGTTGGTCACAAATTACGTAATTGTGATAGTTATGGGTGTTGTCATTAACTTTATGCCCCTTTTTCTAGTAGTGCTTATAGCTTCAGGTTCTGCAATTAGTTCTCCTATGCTTCCAGACTTAAAAATTCTGTTTGACATTAATATTAGTTAAAGACAAGTATGATGATTTGAAATTTGCAAAAAATTAAAAAACATTTGGGGTGAGAGAGGCTCGAACTCTCGACCTCAGGATAACTCAGAAGCTATGAGACCTACGCGCTAGCCAACTGCGCCACCACCCCTTGATGTTAGTTTCTGTTCGAAAAGTTCAATTATTGACTTCATCAGGTAAATCTAGACTCATCTGGATTTCGGCATATAAGCCCTTTTAGCCCAACGAACTTAATTGAAAAGCACCAAAGTCAGCCCATAAAGTTAGTTAATGGGCTAGAAACTCTCCAAGAAAAACCCACTGCTTTTCTATTAGCTGGTATGAACCCAATCCAAAATATGGGCCAATGTACCAAAAATGAGTTCATATAATGTTTATGAGGAATTCGATCATACATACCCCACATCAAATGAATACCCGAAAAAATAGAAATATCCAAAGGTCAAAATGGGTTGTAAACAAAGTTTCCTCATATATTTTTTTTATTTTCTTTCAATAAAATGTCAATTGATACATTATTCTTATCATCCTATGTACTAGATGCCATAGCCTTCTGTTTAAAGTCATTCTATCTCAAGTCATTCTATAGTGAGTGCCTTATAGATGGACTTTAGATGAGATTTTATCTTTTAATCGTTAAATCAGGTTAACCAATTTGATACAACAGCTAAGAGATAAGGTCTCATCTAAAGGCCATATATAAGGTCCTCACTATAGAATTCTTGGTTCTATCTCTCCTATATTGATGGGCCTATTGGAATGTTTTTATCAAATAAATTTCTTTTGACCCAAAAAATTAACTTGATAATAAAATACTAATATAATTCAGAAATTAAAAAGAATTTTAAGATCGTTATTGAATCACAATTAAAAGGACCCTAAACCTCCTTAAAACCAAAAAGAGGGGTACTGGAGCACGACCACGTGATAACTCATCCACATGTTATCCATTAATATTGTGTAACATGTGGACGAGTTATATCACATGACTATATTGAAATATCACACAACAATTTATCCACAAAAAGAGATTGTTAACTACTATAAATTAGTCTAATCTACAGAAAAGGGAAATCGAACTCGAGTGCAAAAGGGCGAACACACTACCTTGACGAACTGGCTTAATCCATGTCTATGTACTTCTAATTTATTTGAAGTATGTATAATTGAGAATGGTAGAGTGTAGGGGTGGCATTTTATACCGAAAAACCGAAAAATCGCAAAAACCAACCGATAATTTACCGCAATGAAACCGCAATCGCGGTAAACCAAACCGCATTTGCGGTATTTAGAACCGAACCGCATTTGCGGTTGCGGTATTTGATTTTCAAAACTTGCGGTTACCGCAAACCGCAAATATATTTTAAATAATATTGTCTATATTATATTATATGTAAAATATATTTCATACAACATATTTCATACAATATTTTCTATTCACACCCATTATTTATGCTCATGTTATTTATGCTTCTTCTTATAATAAAATGTACTAAACTTATGTTATTTTATTTGTAGATAGCATTGGTGCTCAAACAACACAATAGGGTTCTTTAAATCCACTCACCACCACCAACACTTGAGTTTGTAACTTTAGTTTGTAACATTGGTGCATTGCATTTTCCTTTTAGTTTGTAACTTTAATTAACTTTGAATTGGATTTTCTTTTGGGTTGTAACTTTAATTTATTTTGCATTGCATTTTCCTTTTGGTTTGTAACTTTAAAGAATTTGGAATTGGAATGCTTGAGAAGTTTAACTTTAATTGGAATGCTTGGAATTGAACTTTAATTTTCTTTAGGTTGTGAATGCTTGAGAAGTTGAGGGGATTGTGAATTTATATATGCTTGAGAAGTTGGATTTTTATGACACAAAAAGAACTTGCGGTTTTAAACCGCTAAGTTACGGTAACCGACCGCTTTTTGCGGTTTACCGCAAACGCGGTCGGTTTGCGGTTTGGGCAAAAATTCGCAGTTACCGAACCGCAACCACCCCTAGTAGAGTGAGTTTGTATCCAAACAAAATCTTGAAATTAATTGGGTCACAATGTTAAGTCCTCCCAATAACGTAGCGTTGGGCCCGTTGTTATTGTTAGTTCATCTATAAAAAGGTCAGTGACATCTCAACTTGCCCAACTAGATTTTTATGCTCTTATTAAGTTCGTTAGTCAAAAGAAAAAATTACATGCAACGAGGCATTAAGGCCGACATGACCGATGGGTTTGTGGGTTCTAAGAGCATGTCCACACCAACACTCAAACCAGGCAAAAGGCCCCCTTGGCGAGCCTAGAAGCCCTCTAGCGCGCAAGGTCCAGCCCTGGCAAGAGTTGGGTCCCACGAGCCCAGGCAAGCCCATGAGCAAATTCAGCCCGAGCTGCTGCCTGTGCAGAATGATGCAATGCTGACGTCATAATGACATCAGCAACCAAAAAAATTTGAAAAAATAAAGGAAAAAAAGACCAAAATTTCCAAATTTTTTAAAAATAAATACCTAGGCATATTCTTTACTTCCCACACTAAAAACTCTATACAAATTCATCTTCTCATATCTCATGTGAATAGTATTTGCCATTGCCCTAGCCTTTTGGGGTGGAACCAAAAAAGGCAAGGCTATCACTATTCACATGAATAGTGCAAACCCTTGTCTTGCCTTTGCCTTGTCTTAGCCTTTTTTGGGGTGGACTTGTTCTAAGAGCAACTCCAGCGTGCCCGGACAAGAGGGGGTTATGCCCAAAAAAGGCTTCCGGAGGACAAATGCTGCTTGGATTGTGGGTGGGCTCCACAAGCCTGGGTTGGCCCTTAGGCAAAACTAGCTCTTAGTCTAGCTTGGGTTTGCTGACGTCAGCAACAAAAAAAAAATCTTTAAAAAATACTAAAAATTTCAGAATTTTTTTTAAAAATAAATACTTAATCATATTTTTTACTTCCCACACCAAAACTCTATACAAATTCCTCTCCTTATATCTCATGTGAATAGTGGTTGTCATGGCAATGGGTGGAAACACCACAAGCCTTTTGCAAGGGTTGCCACTATTCATGTGAATAGTAATAGCTCTTGCCTCCCCTTGCCCTTTGCCATGGCAAATGGGTGGAAGTGCTCTAAACGCACCTCCACTCCAAAGGACAAGGGTAAAGCAAAGGTAAGGCAAGGTTTGTTACTATTTACATGAATAGTGACAGCCTTTGCATTTTTTGTTTTCACCCCAGAGGGCAAGGGGCAATTACTATTCACTTTAATTTATTTTCTATTTTTTTTAATACTTAAACCATTAATTTTGATAAGCTTTTCGGATAAAATTTTCGGTTGCCACATGTCACTATTTATTATAAAATTCTCACATAAAATTTCAAATAACATTTTCGGATAAGATTTTCGGTTGTCACGTGTCTATATTTTGTTATAACATTCAGATCTCAAATTTCAAATAAGATTTTTGGAAGGAGAAGAATTTGTATGAAGATTTGGTGTGGAAAGTGAATAATATTGTTAGGTATTTACAAGGAAAAAATCCATATTTTTTTATAAAATTTATAAATTCGATTCTTTTTTTTGGCAATTGTTTTAGCCAAAAAAATCACATCCGTCGGATTTCTGAAAAAATTTGATCGGAGCGTCTGAGAAGCGCCATGTGGCTTCTTCCCGTTGGTTTCTGTCAGCGCTGACGTCACTCTGACGTTAGCTGCCTTCGGGCAACAACCCAAGCGATTCTTGCTCGTGGGCTTGCCCGGGTTGGTGGGTCCTACCCCTTATCCGGGATGGACCGTGCGCGCTGGAGAGGGTTTTTGGGCCTGAGGCTGTCTTTTGCTTGCCTTTGCCCCTTGCGCTGGAGCTGCCCTAATGACCTACATAGACAGTGTTTTGGACGTTGTCGTTTGAACACTGTGTCAAGATTTCATAACATCATATATGACCATTAATCACTTTGAACCAAATTTACTATTTGTGAAGATGCTCTAGCCAAATGAACTTAATATTTCAAAATAAGAACTTGCTTTTGAAATGGCTAAAATCACTTTCAACTGTGTTTGGTAGAAAATTTTAAATTTATGAGTCATAAAAGCGGTTTATGAAAAAAAGAATCATTTCCACTTGAATTTTTAATATATATATATTTTATGTTCTTCTAATAAAAAACTTCTAACAAATGCTCTTATGAACATATGTACATTTTGTACAAGTCTACATTAACAATTTAACATCTTGTTTGAAGTTTCAAAACCTAGTAAAGTAAAAAAGGTGTAAGAATTCATAGGTTACTAGCATTGCATGTTCATATATGATTTAAGAGTAGTGCTATAGCCATTGTTCTTTGGTGAACAACTTGCAAATGTTAAGTCTAGGTGCATACCTAGAAAAGATCCTCAAAAGGGTAAAACGAAAGAATTAAAAAAAGGTTAAAGGCTCAAAGAGTTCGCTGGAGCTGCCCTAATGACCTACATAGACAGTGTTTTGGACGTTGTCGTTTGAACACTGTGTCAAGATTTCATAACATCATATATGACCATTAATCACTTTGAACCAAATTTACTATTTGTGAAGATGCTCTAGCCAAATGAACTTAATATTTCAAAATAAGAACTTGCTTTTGAAATGGCTAAAATCACTTTCAACTGTGTTTGGTAGAAAATTTTAAATTTATGAGTCATAAAAGCGGTTTATGAAAAAAAGAATCATTTCCAATTGAATTTTTAATATATATATATATTTTATGTTCTTCTAATAAAAAACTTCTAACAAATGCTCTTATGAACATATGTACATTTTGTACAAGTCTACATTAACAATTTAACATCTTGTTTGAAGTTTCAAAACCTAGTAAAGTAAAAAAGGTGTAAGAATTCATAGGTTACTAGCATTGCATGTTCATATATGATTTAAGAGTAGTGCTATAGCCATTGTTCTTTGGTGAACAACTTGCAAATGTTAAGTCTAGGTGCATACCTAGAAAAGATCCTCAAAAGGGTAAAACGAAAGAATTAAAAAAAGGTTAAAGGCTCAAAGAGTTCAGCTTTTCAATCATACCATGAACATGAAGGAAAGCCTCACTGGTATTACTGAGAAAAGGGTGGTCTTCTGCTGAGGAAAGAGTGTCATAGAGAAAGAGAAGGGCAATGCTCTTTTTCTGCAGAAATGTGCAAATTAGGGTTGTGCAAATAAGAGCTGAGGGACTCCACCACAGTGGAGACTGAGAGCGGAGGCAGCTTTAAATAGCCATTGATTGGTGCAGGCAAAGGAGGGTCACCCAAAAATATTATGAGAGAGAGAAGAGAGAGAGGGGGGTAGATAGATGGAAATCCAGCTCATTGTTGTCAAAGAATGATAGGAGCCCACGTGGAGAGGACTGGCAAAGTGCCAGTTCACGGACTTGTACAGTTTGTATCATAAAAACTAGAGAGAGGTGCTCAACTCATAGCTGTCTCCTCCTCGTCCCTAACGCTGGCAACAAGCTAGATTATCAATCCTTCTGCCTATCTCTCTCTCTCTCTCTCTCTCTCTCTCTCTCTCTCTCTCTCTCTCTCATTGTGCGTGCGTGTGTGCTCTCTGCTGCTCTCTCTGCTCATGGGCCTCACCATCAAAAGTTTTTTGAGAGTTATATGAATACAATACATACTTAATTAGGGAAATGCATGTTCTCCCGCATATACTACTGACAAGGGAACAGTTGGATTGTAATATGGATAATTGATGAGGTTGATTCTTTTTAAAATGTGCATTTTAGATTCACAGTATGACAGTATAAATATTTTGTTAGAAACATGATAATTACACTACATAATTATGTTCAATCGTAATCATTTTCTCATCAACGTGTTGTAACATAATATATCTATGTTGTTATAGTGTAAGATTCTAAACCATTGATAATGTTTGGTTTTGCTTGAATATGTAGCCATGTTTATGGTTTGGTAACATAAGTATGGCAGTGAGAGTATTACCCTACATAGTTATATAAAATCATAAATGTTATCTTAATATAAGGCTTGTCAACATAAACATATATAAGATACTTAAATTATCATACTATATATGATTACGAAAAATTGATAAGTTTAGTGTGTGGCTCATATTACAAATATAGACAAAATAGTTATCTGTGTAACAACATAAATCTGACAAGAGAACATATATTACTCGATATATACTCATTCGATTTCAAGTTTTAAAACACGACAATGAATAACATGTAATCCTTCAAAAGAGACTTTATGGCTCCCATGGTCATTAGCTTGTGGACAAGATAATGGTCTTCCATTAACGTATAATAATTCAATTAAGAGCACGAACCCTTTTAGTTAATTAATGATTGTTGACCAAGGATTGGGAATGATTCGATACAGATGGTCATATAAAATTAAACAACAATAATGTACCAGTGTAGATTTTGATTTTCCTTGGCTGCCGCCCAAAGCTTGCAATGCACATGATTTTTTATCTGAAAGACTGAAACCATTGGTTTATGTAATCCTAACTACTGTTTACTTTCACTTCTTTTTCTTGTTTGGAAGTTGGCTTTGTAAACATCTTATGATTAGACAGTTAGGAACATGGGGTCATGTGGGAATATTTCATTAGCATTTGGAAGTAGTTGAGTCATAAAAAAAGATTAAATCTTAATCTAATAAATTAAGCTAAAATTAGCTGTTCTTTTGACCATAACCAGCTAATGTAACATGAGGCAGAACAACAAGTGCAGAAATTATAATAATAACATTGGTGATCTTTTGGGCAACAAAAAAAAAAACTTAAGGGAAAAATTAAGGGAAAAATTTATCAACAAAAAAAAAAAACTTAAGGGAAAAATTGACAATTATGCTATAATTCAGGGCAAACCCGCATTTAGGTCATCAGCTCCAAGCCCACTTGTACTATTTTTATTTTTTGGGTTATTTAGAATTTCCTCTTTGGCTACAATTATTTCATCGTCAAACCTAAGTATAAATATATCAAAATTCAATCTAACAACCAAAATTTTAATTTAAAAAATACATCTTGAGATGACAATCTAACTTTCCTCCTTCTTTCCATTTTTTGTTGTTGTCCCCAAACCCATTTACTCGGCAATCAAGCCAGCTATATATCGACAATCTATTATATGAGGAGGAGGTCAACATATGAGTTAATTCAAGTGCATATGGATAGGGAAAAAGGGTTTAGCCAGGATCAGCCTCCAGCTGAAACAGTAACACTGATGTTGCGCCCAAAAGGAAATGATATTCCAAAGCTCCAGAGAAAGATAACTGAGGAAGAAGAGAGGAAAAGGAATAAAGAAAGAGATAGAGACGGCAGCAGCAGCAGCAGCTGCAGGAACAATATTTGTCAGAATGAAATTACCGCAACCAACGCCACAGATGTTGGGGTCTCCAACTTTGGCAACTACGCCGTCCAAGGTAAAGGGGGCAGCGAAGGAACGAAGGGCTTCCCTGACCGTGGCGGTGGTTACAACATTTCTGGCAATAAAATTAGTGCAGATGGAGCCAGGAAAGTTGGGATTCACAACTTCGGCAACACCACATACGGCATGCCTTTTACTACTGAGGAGGATCATGGAGAAGAAGCAGAAGGCGGCTCCAGTCCACCAAAGCCACAAGGGGAGCCCACCGGCTAACTCATCATCGATCATATGGTTTGGGAAAATTAAATATGAAAAAAAAATATAAATAAAAGAGTAGTCTCTTCTTCCATGTTTAATTTTATTATGTATACAGTATACGGTGTGCGAAAATAAGAACTCGTACGGTAATCACCCAGGCTTGTAAGCCTATTCTTATGTATATGTGTTATTTGTGATCATGGCTTAAGGTTTATTAATTACCTCGTACCATATATATTATATAGAAAATTAGATTAAAACCCAAAAATATTAGGTTGAATTCATTATTTTTGTTCTTTTAAACTAGGTTTATATATACTTGGTTCATGTAGGGTGGCGTTTATATATATAATTCGTTACTTTGAATTTGTCAGAGTACGATGTATATTAGGATGATCCCATGTCTAACAAGATTCCATATATGATTTTGGAAGATGATAGATATATGATGTTGTTTATGGAGGAAAGAAGGATGAATGATTTTAATAGTTTACAAGCACCGGAGGATATTTGGCACCATGATGGTTAACAAATATTCCAACAGCTTAGCTTCAATAATATGAGACAATTTTGTGATGTGGTTTCTGAAACAAAGAAGAATGAATGAGAGAGAGGAGATAGAGGAAGAACAGGGCAATTGCGAGGAGTTACGTGAGTTTTGTTAAGCTCATGAGGCATAGTAGAAGGCCTCCAAATTTTTTGGATGATGATAAGAATTACACAACATTTTTCATAAGAGTACATGAATGACAAATTTATTAGCTTAGCTTGATATACATTGTCGGCTCATTTCTTAACAGCTCAACTTTTTGAGGCTTAGTGGTTGTCTAGCATGATATCATACCCCTGATTCTAGAATGAGGCTACACGCGTAAGGGACAGTGTTAGCGTTGCTTGATATACAATTTTCTAAAAACCATGTAAACACATCACCATCTAAACATTTTTTTATATATTATTATTAACAAATCTTGGGCATCAAGAAAGCCAAATA
>NW_018921808.1:442560-479703 GCF_002207925.1 Prunus avium
TTGCTGCATGGGCAAGTGTGAAATGTGTGAAATGTGTGTAGACTCCAAAACGCACACAAGGTTCAGCCATAATCAGAAGAGAAATGCTGGCTGGCAACTTTCATAATTTCTTCATGGGCCATACATTAAAATTAAATTTAGTAAATTGAGCTTAAACCCATAAAATTCATTTTAAATCACCTACAACAACCCTTTTCTTTATTTTTCTATTTAAAATACCCAATTTTTTCAAATAATATCCGATGACTAGGATTCAACTAAGCAAGTTACCTAATATAACTTAAAATCTGATTTATTGTATTTTTCGGATTCCAAAACTACCCCTATTTTTAAGTTAATGTGTTATGGGGGGTGTAACTAATGACACATGTTGAATTTGGAAAGATCTCCAAATGGTTGTAATGGATGTAGGAATTAATTTAGAAAGTTATTTGAAATTAAATATTAAATTCAACATTAACGTATTAGTAATCTATAGGTAATTAATATTTTGGTTTATTTAATAAAAAAATTATGTTGTTTTCCTTTTATGAATTATAGCAATCCATTTTATTATAGTTTTATGAATAATAGTGTACATTCTAATTATGTTGAAAAATAATTTGATAATCTAATTATTGTTTTTATTTAAAACATTTTTTTTAAATGAACCTATTTTTTCTCTAAATAATGTACCTATTTTTTTGTCTAAATAATGTATCTTTTTTTCTTCTAAATAATGTACCTATTTTTAATTTATAAAAAATTTACATAAATTTCAATTATACAAAGGGGAATCGGGTGAAGAGTTGAGCTTGGTCAAAAGCGCCTCGAAGGGTGCCAAGCAGGTTTTACTAGTGGAATCGCACACCAAAGGCAAGTTCCGCCTGGCATCGGCATCAGCCAGAGGGAGGCCGTCGGGAATGGTTTCGAATCGAAATGAAGGGAGGCCGTCGAGAGCATGGGAACCTTGGGATTCAAGCATGCGCTTGTGGTTGAACTCTGTGTTCACAAAGGTTATGTGGAAGCCTTTGTAGTTGAGGAGCTTGGCTAATTGCAGCATAGGGTTTATGTGACCCTGGGCTGGGAAGGGTACAAAAACTGCATGTGGCCTCTCTTTGGAGGCAACTGGACTCATTTTCTCTGTATGATATCCTACACAAAAGAGCTAAAGGGAAATGGAGATGATGGGATGCTTAGAGAAGTGTAAGAACTTGCAGTTTTATAGTGGTGAAGGGTCAAGGGCTTCACTGTGCGGTGCAAGTGCTTCTTGACCGTTGATGCATTTTTCGGATCCTCTATCTGTTTTTTTAAGATAAATTAAGTGCCAACCATTCCTCGTGTTATGATTATTATAATCTCAGAGACCGAAATTCCAAATGAGTCCAAGGCCACGGTGTCCAGAACACATGCTCGCACAAAGATTGCCTGATTAGTGTGTTAGATTGGACACATTGTTGCATGGGCAAGTGTGAAATGTGTGAAATGTGTGTAGACTCCAAAACGCACACAAGGTTCAGCCATAATCAGAAGAGAAATGCTGGCTGGCAACTTTCATAATTTCTTCATGGGCCATACATTAAAATTAAATTTAGTAAATTGAGCTTAAACCCATAAAATTCATTTTAAATCACCTACAACAACCCTTTTCTTTATTTTTCTATTTAAAATACCCAATTTTTTCAAATAATATCCGATGACTAGGATTCAACTAAGCAAGTTACCTAATATAACTTAAAATCTGATTTATTGTATTTTTCGGATTCCAAAACTACCCCTATTTTTAAGTTAATGTGTTATGGGGGGGTGTAACTAATGACACATGTTGAATTTGGAAAGATCTCCAAATAGTTGTAATGGATGTAGGAATTAATTTAGAAATTTATTTGAAATTAAATATTAAATTCAACATTAACGTATTAGTAATCTATAGGTAATTAATATTTTGGTTTATTTAATAAAAAAATTATGTTGTTTTCCTTTTATGAATTATAGCAATCCATTTTATTATAGTTTTATGAATAATAGTGTACATTCTAATTATGTTGAAAAATAATTTGATAATCTAATTATTGTTTTTATTTAAAACATTTTTTTTAAATGAACCTATTTTTTCTCTAAATAATGTACCTATTTTTTTGTCTAAATAATGTATCTTTTTTTCTTCTAAATAATGTACCTATTTTTAATTTATAAAAAATTTACATAAATTTCAATTATACAACGTACCTATTTTCTATAAATTATTGTGTACCTATTTTTAATGTATGAGTAACAACTATTTATCAGCAACAACTTTTGTCAGCTTAATTCCATTTGTGTGTCAATTTCGTCCTTATTTTCACCAATTCTGTTATCAAACAGGGTGTTCAGTTTAAAGACTGACAATCGAGCTAATCTATGGGCCGCAATATTGCCTGACGAAACACCAAAACAGAACTTACAATCACGATAAAAAGGAAAAGAAAGACCTGATGTCTTCAATGAGAAAACCAACTTCAGATCTATTCTCACCAAGGGCGGAACCATGAATTTTTCAACGGGTGGGCTAGCTAAAGTTATTAGCTTAAAATTTAATGATTATTTTTTTTTGGTACTTACAATTTCTATAGTCTTTTTAGAAATAAAAGTAAACATTAAATCATATAAACCACGCTAGTTCATAGCTCCACAGACTAATTTTCAATAAGTTTTAACATAAACCAAATAGGGTTTAACACCATAGTGGATTGAACATCTAAGGCTTTTTAGCTAGATTGACCTTAGGTTCCTTCATTCATTCATATCATACATGAAAAATTGTTTTATGTAAAAATATTGACTAAGTACGAAAAATGGGTTTTCGAAATAATCATTTTCTGAAGATAATTTTTGGCCGCTTTTATTCCTCACACATCAAATAAGAAAACTTGATTTTATGGGATTTTAGTATGAAGTATATATTGACTTAATGAGCCATCATTTTTAGCCTAAATAGTATTTTGCACTAAAATCGATTTTTCATAATTTGATTTGGTTGGAATTTGATTTTCTAGTATTTTTATTTGAATCCAAATGGGGGGTACTTCCTTATTTACATTGTAAACTTAAGTAAATGGAGTAATATAAAAATAAATGAAAGTAAAAGGACAAAGACATTTATTGAAGACACCCTACTACCAAACTATTTATTGAATCACTAATTTACCCTAATATAAAATGACCAAAAAAGGATATATTGAATTGTGAAACACATATAATTTTAATGACTAGCAATCTATTTTATTATAGTTTTATGAATAATAGTGTACATTCTAATTATGTTGAAAAATTATTTGATAATCTATTTATTGTTTTTATTTAAAACATTTTTTTTAAATGAACCTATTTTTTCTCTAAATAATGTACCTATTTTTTCCTCTAAATAATGTACCTATTTTTTTCTCTAAATAATGTATCTTTTTTTCTTCTAAATAATGTACCTATTTTTAATTTATAAAAAATTTACATAAATTTCAATTATACAACGTACCTATTTTCTATAAATTATTGTGTACCTATTTTTAATGTATAAGTAACAACTATTTATCAGCAACAACTTTTGTCAGCTTAATTCCATTTGTGTGTCAATTTCGTCCTTATTTTCACCAATTCTGTTATCAAACAGGGTGTTCAGTTTAAAGACTGACAATCAAGCTAATCTATGGGCCGCAATATTGCCTGACGAAACACCAAAACAGAACTTACAATCACGATAAAAAGGAAAAGAAAGACCTGATGTCTTCAATGAGAAAACCAACTTCAGATCTATTCTCACCAAGGGCGGAACCATGAATTTTTCAACGGGTGGGCTAGCTAAAGTTATTAGCTTAAAATTTAATGATTATTTTTTTTTGGTACTTACAATTTCTATAGTTTTTCTAGAAATAAAAGTAAACATTAAATCATATAAACCATGCTACTTCATAGCTCCATAGACTAATTTTCAATAAGTTTTAACATAAATCAATTAGGGTTTAACACCATAGTGGATTGAACATCTAAGGCTTTTTAGCTAGATTGACCTTAGGTTCCTTCATTCATTCATATCATACATGAAAAATTGTTTTATGTAAAAATATTGACTAAGTACGAAAAATGGGTTTTCGAAATAATCATTTTCTGAAGATAATTTTTGGCCGCTTTTATTCCTCACACATCAAATAAGAAAACTTGATTTTATGGGATTTTAGTATGAAGTATATATTGACTTAATGAGCCATCATTTTTAGCCTAAATAGTATTTTGCACTAAAATCGATTTTTCATAATTTGATTTGGTTGGAATTTGATTCTCTAGTATTTTTATTTGAATCCAAATGGGGGTACTTCCTTATTTACATTGTAAACTTAAGTAAATAAAGTAATATAAAAATAAATAAAAGTAAAATGGCAAAGACATTTACTTAAATGTTGAAAATGAAAATAAGATAATCTGTACACGACTAGGTTAATATTGAAAATAAATTAAATATATAGGTTTTATATTTTTTTTCTTAAAAAACCTGACAAAGACATTTACTTAAATATTGAAAATGGAAATAAGGTAATATGTATGCGATTAGGCTAATATTGAAAATAAGTTAAATATATAAGTTTTATATTTTTTTTCTTAAAAAACCACATTAGGCTACAGTCCATTGTAGCCGGTGTGGTTCCGCCCTTGATTCTCACACCAAGGACAAGATTGACGAAATCGATGACATAATAACACTACAACACTGGGCGAAACTCGAGTTTCATTGTGTTGAAATGAGTGATACTAAGAAACATTGCACACCACCCAAAAAAACATACTCAATAATAGTATTTTGGTCAAACAAAAAAGATGAGCAAATTACAAAAAAAAAAAACAGACAAATTCAACGTACCTATTTTCTATAAATTATTGTGTACCTATTTTTAATGTATGAGTAACAACTATTTATCAGCAACAACTTTTGTCAGCTTAATTCCATTTGTGTGTCAATTTCGTCCTTATTTTCATCAATTCTGTTATCAAACAGGGTGTTCAGTTTAAAGACTGACAATCAAGCTAATCTATGGGCCGCAATATTGCCTGATGAAACACCAAAACAGAACTTACAATCACGATAAAAAGGAAAAGAAAGACCTGATGTCTTCAATGAGAAAACCAACTTCAGATCTATTCTCACCAAGGGCGGAACCATGAATTTTTCAACGGGTGGGCTAGCTAAAGTTATTAGCTTAAAATTTAATGATTATTTTTTTTTGGTACTTACAATTTCTATAGTTTTTCTAGAAATAAAAGTAAACATTAAATCATATAAACCATGCTACTTCATAGCTCCATAGACTAATTTTCAATAAGTTTTAACATAAATCAATTAGGGTTTAACACCATAGTGGATTGAACATCTAAGGCTTTTTAGCTAGATTGACCTTAGGTTCCTTCATTCATTCATATCATACATGAAAAATTGTTTTATGTAAAAATATTGACTAAGTACGAAAAATGGGTTTTCGAAATAATCATTTTCTGAAGATAATTTTTGGCCGCTTTTATTCCTCACACATCAAATAAGAAAACTTGATTTTAAGGGATTTTAGTATGAAGTATATATTGACTTAATGAGCCATCATTTTTAGCCTAAATAGTATTTTGCACTAAAAACGATTTTTCATAATTTGATTTGGTTGGAATTTGATTCTCTAGTATTTTTATTTGAATCCAAATGGGGGTACTTCCTTATTTACATTGTAAACTTAAGTAAATAAAGTAATATAAAAATAAATAAAAGTAAAATGGCAAAGACATTTACTTAAATGTTGAAAATGAAAATAAGATAATCTGTACACGACTAGGTTAATATTGAAAATAAATTAAATATATAGGTTTTATATTTTTTTTCTTAAAAAACCACACTAGGCTACAGTCCATTGTAGCCGGTGTGGTTCCGCCCTTGATTCTCACACCAAGGACAAGATTGACGAAATCGATGACATAATAACACTACAACACTGGGCGAAACTCGAGTTTCATTGTGTTGAAATGAGTGATACTAAGAAACATTGCACACCACCCAAAAAAACATACTCAATAATAGTATTTTGGTCAAACAAAAAAGATGAGCAAATTACAAAAAAAAAAAAACAAATTCTTCAGCTACATCACCCAAGAATTTTTCCTGGAAATAGAGTTTTGAAAGTGGTACCAAGGACAAGTTCATGTGACAAAATTAATACATTCTAATTTCTGGAAGATAAGCACCTTGTTAACCATTTGTTCCAAATCCAAAAAGGATGATCCATTTGGACCAGTAGTAGCCTCCTCTGCCAACTTTTTCCATTCCAAGGCTTTCTTCCTCATCTTTTTGCCCTCCTCTCCCTCCATCAACTTTCTCACCAGCTCCTCCACATAATTTCTTTTCACATCATCCCCTACCTCCAACCCTACGCCCCATTCTCTGCAGCTGTACCTACAATTGGTTGGCTGCTCTCCACAGAAGGACCAACAGATCAGAGGCACCCCACCGCACAAACTTTCCAGTGTAGAGTTCCACCCACTGTGCGTCAAGAACCCTCCTACCGCTGGGTGGCACAGGACTTGTTCTTGAGGGCACCAATGTGCCAATAGAGACCTGTCTTTCGTCTCTTCCAAAAACTCTGCCGGAACCACAGCTGATTCTCCCCTAACAAGGTCTGGCCTAATCACCCATAGAAAGTTTTTTTTGCTATTTGCAAGTCCCCAAGCAAACTCAATCAGTTTCTCATTTGTGGTGACTGCAATGCTTCCAAAGTTGACATAAACCACAGAGTTGGGTTCTTTGGCGTCGAGCCATTGAAGACACTCTGGCTCCTCTATCCATAGGTTTGAAACAATCGACTTCAACTCGTTATCTGCTGGGATATGTTTGAGTTGTAGGTTTAGGGGTCCAATGGAGTAAACAGGTGGAAGCAAAGTTGAAAGTGCGTCTATGACTTCATGTTCCAAGTCATGAAATGTGTTCAGAATGACGGCGGAAGCTTTCTTAGTTCTCTCTGTTTCACCCACCAGAAAATTCAGCATGATGTCATCTGGCTCTGTGGTTCTCATGAAGGTTGGGAAGTCCTTCAAACGGATGTTCCTCATGCCTGGTACCCAATCTAGCTCAGTATTTAAATGCCCGTTTGTAAAATAACTGGCATCTGCAAATCAAATTAACAAAGTCTGTTATGTTTTGTTCAGAGGGAAAAACGGCAGTTTACTCTTAATCAGACAATTGATTGATTGATTAATACCTTTAAAAGGAGTGAGACCTTTTTCGATGAGTTGATGAAACTGAACGTAGCCCATGAAACCACAAGCACTAGGTGTCCAGAAAAAAACTGCGGGAACACCAAGTTCCTGAGCTGCATCAAGGGTGAAACTCATAACACCATCAGTGATTACGCAAGTGACACGTGGCGAATTGGGCGAAGAATTGAGCTTGGAGAGAAGGTCTCTGAAGTGAGGCAAGGAGTGTTTGCTAGTGGAATCACATAAGGATGGTATGTCTTGGGTGACATTGGCATCGGTTGGAGGGAGGCCATCGGGAATGGTCTCGAATCGAAACGTGGGGAGGCCGTTAAGAGCGTCGGGACCTCGAGATTTAAGGAGGCGTTTGTGGTTGTACTCTGTGTTCACAAAGGTTATGTGGAAGCCTTTGTAGTGGAGGAGTTTGGCTAATTGCATGAGAGGGTTTATGTGACCTTGAGATGGGTAGGGCACGAAGACTGCATGTGGCTTCTCTGAGGTCAAGGCAATTGAACTCATCCTTTCCCCCCGTCTCTCCCAAATCAAACACAAACCAGGAAAATGGGATGCTAATCAATGACAAAGAGTACGTACCTGGGAGTTTTAAAGTGGTAAAAAGGTCAATGAGCTGTGCTACCAAGCGGGATAGGGAACACATTATATAAAATAAATAAATAAATCTTCTATAAACGGGGAAAATTTCTCACCAATCCTTACCATGATTCAAACGGGACCTAAAGGTCAATGATTTAGCATCAATCATGTCTCTGGGATATCAATGATTTAGCATCAAACAGTCACTGTTTGCTATAGTGACTATTGCGAATGGACAGAGGAAGAGGAGGAAGTCACGGGGGAGAAGGAGAAGAAATAGGATATAGCAACTTATGTGTCGACAACATTATGTGTCGACACTAAGTTTAACATTAAATTTTAAGCCAACATTATGTGTCGACACTAAGTTTATATAGCAACTTTCTTTTGAGGCATTTCTTTATTCTCTGTGGCTCGTCAAAAAAGACAGGCTCAAGGAGATTGCATTGCAAAAAAGTTTTCTTTCTTTGTCTTTTTTACGTGACTTGACTACAAGAACTCTTCACCTTTATGTAAAAGAAGGAAACAAACAAGAGAAAGTAACTCGTATTTCACTTCGCTTTCATGCATGGCCCAAAAGATGGATAGTTTCAAAATTTGGGAAATCTGATGGGGATTGAAAGCAAGCCTCAGTAAGTGGTCCATGGAGGGGCCAGTTTCAGTTACGGGTGGACATTCAAACAGGAAAATTAGAATGCTAAATTTTTAAACTCATAACTCTACGTATCAATATAGATGTCAAAATTCTATTCTATGCCATATATATAATTGGATCTTAGGATAGCCCGAAAACATTGGGCCTATTTAGCAAACCATTGGTTTCCAATAGAATTTTTGTTTATTAATTTCATGTACCCAACAAAAAATAAGGGCAAATTACAAACAAAAACATCAAGGAACCCAACACCCAAGCGTTGTTCTTTATCAAAGAGCTACCTAGGACAAAAAAATTAACACAATTGCTCCATTCTAATTTCTGGGAGATAGAAGCACCCTGTTAACCATTTGATCCAAATCCAGAAAGGATGATCCATTGGAACCAGTAGTAGCCTCCTTTGCCAACTTCTTCCATTCCAAGGCTATCTTCCTCAATTTTTTGCCCTCCTCTCCTTCCATCAACTTTCTCACAAGCCCCTCTATGTAATATCTTTTAACATCACCCTCTATCTCCAACCCTATGCCCCATTCACTGCAACAATACCTACAATTGGTTTGTTGGTCAGCATTGAAAGGCCAACAGATCATGGGCACTCCACCACCTACACTTTCAATAGTAGAGTTCCATCCACTGTGTGTCAAGAACCCTCCAATAGCCGGGTGGCTCAGGACTTGTTCTTGAGGGCACCAACTTGCCAATAGACCCCTTCCCTTGGTCTCTTCCACAAACTCTGGTGCAACCACAACTGATTTCCCCTCACCAACAAGATCAGGCCTAATGACCCAAAAAAAGGCCTTGTTGCTATTTGCAAGCCCCCAAGCAAACTCAGTTAGCTGCTCAGATGTCATGACTGTGCTGCTTCCAAAATTGACATAAACCACAGAATTGGGTTCTTTAGAGTCAAGCCATTGAAGACACTCTGTTTCCTCTGTCCACAGGTTTGATCCAATGGACTTCAATTCGTTATCTGCTGGGATATGATCAAGTTGTAGATAGAGGGGTCCAATGCAGTAAATAGATGGTAGCAAAGTCGAAAGTGCATCTAAAACTTCATGCTCTAAGGCATCAAACGTGTTCAAAATGATGGCAGAAGCTCTTTTAGCTCGTTCTGTATCAACCATAATTAAATCCAGAATCGGGTCATTTGGGTCTGTTGTTCTAATGAAGCTTGGGATGTCCTTCAATCGGATACTTTTCATTCCAGGTATCCAATGTATCACAGTATCTAAATACCCATTTGCCAAGTAACTGGCATCTGCAAATCAAATTAAGAAAAAAAAAACTAGTGAGTTAATTGATAAAATTCTATGTGAAACATCAAGTACAAGTTTTTCTTTTTCAAAACTAAAAACAGAAACAATTAAGCAGTTGGGTTTTTACCTGCATAATCATTTTTTTTAATTAATTATTACCTTTAAGAGGAACTAAACCCTTTTGAATGAGAGGTCCATACTGAATGTAGCCCATGAAGGCACAAGCACTGGTTGTCCAGAAAATAACACCCGGAATTCCGAGTTCTTGGGCTGCATCGAGACTGAAGTTCATGATGCCATCAGAAACTACACAAGTAACCGGAGGCGAATTCGGCGAAGAGTTGAGCTTCGAAAGAAGGCCTCTCAAGGGTTGTAAGCAGTGTTTCCTAATGGATTGGCAGAGGGACGGCATATGTTGGGCAGCAACATTAGCATCAGCTGGAGGCAGGCCATCGGGGATTGTTTCGAAACGAAAAGTGGGGAGGTCATTGAGAGAGTTGGGGCCTTGGGATTTAAGTAGGCGTTTGTGGATGAACTCAGTGTTGACAAAGGTTATATGGAAGCCTTTGAAGTGGAGGAGTTTGGCTAGTTTTAGCATTGGGTTTATGTGGCCTTGAGCTGGGAATGGCATGCATACTGCATTTGGCTTCTCTGAGGTCAAGGCATTGAAAGCCATTAACAGATTTGCCTACTTAGGCCAACAGAGCAAATTTATGATGACTAGAAAAGATAAAATTGAGTTCGAGCAGTGGGGGAGAGTGAGAGAAATGGATTATGGCTACAATAGGTTAAGAGTTTGATTCCACTCAAGGAAAAGAAAAAAAATTATTGTATCATGATTGGCTCATGTGGTGCCCTTTGAGAAAGTAGCGGTGAGTGGATTGGAAGATACTTGCTATGTTGGGATAGGGACAGGTTATTGATGCTGAAATATGAACACTATTCTTCGACCTGCAACTTTTTTTTTTAGTCCAGAAACAAACATTACAAAGAAGATATTCGATTGTATCTTTACACCATATAAAATCACAATGTCAACTATGTAAAATATCTATTGGAGAATTTCCAAACCAAACATACATAACTGAAAAAGCATGACCGTATTTATCTAGAATATCTGCCACTTGATTAGATTCCCGATAAGCATGTTGTATAGGAACTTGATTAAAACCTTTAAGCAACTGCCAAATATCTTGAAAATTTTAATTTAATTAATTGTCGAAGAGTTATGGTATAAACGAATTTTGAAATTGGGAAAATTTTTGTGTCACTCTCATATTAAAAAATTATTTGCCGGCGAAAATATAATTTATCCCTATAAAATTACCACTATTTGACCAACTATTTACATAAGCTACCATTTTCATTTCAAAGCCTTCCCTCCTTTCTTCTGCCGTTAGTAATCCGGAACACTGTTAAACATCCCGAAAGATTTCATCCGAAAGAAAAGAAATTAGAAACCGAAACATATTAAAGAGGCTGTAGGTACATAACCTTACCAATTGGCATCTACTTGTTTTAATTCTGTCAGAAATGGAGTTTTCTTCTGAAGCAGACATTGCAGACTGGGAGTAGAATTGCTTAGACTGCGCTGAACAAGGTTAAAAGTTTTTCTGTTGGTAATTACTTTGGTGTAAAATGTATTTTTGATAGTGTTAATCTTCACGCTAGGTAGCTTTAAGGGTTGGCTGTTTACGTTTGCACGTGAATTGTTCGTTAAAATGCCTGTATGGGATTCGCCTTTATTTATTTTTATCAATTGGTGCCTCTGTTTTCATGTCTCTTTCACTTGCATGAAGCAGTTTGGCTATTTGCAGCATTGGCGCTCTCTCTCTCTCTCTCTCTCTCTCTCTCTCTTGGGTGCAATGCAAGTTTGTCAGTATATAATTTTGCCATAATCTTGGGACGGCAGTCGAGAGTATATACTATACTTGGGGTCTGGCATGCACTAAAGTTTCTTTGTTTGTTTATTTGTTTTGACAGTATGTATTCTCGATGAAGAGTTTTGAGGATTGTTTATTTGTTTGCACGTTCTCGTTCCTTTTAAAATTTTTAATAAAATATTTGTATATTTATATTATCAAAAGAACTCATTTGATCAATCGATGTAGAGAGAGAGAGGGTAAGAGGGGGGGCAGTGAACCTTGGATGGGATAGGGGAGTTTCTCTCCCTCTCTGGTAACCAAATGACCTTGTTACTCTGATCTCTGGTATATTAACCCAGGAATGCACATTTATGAAGTTCAATGCAGGAATTTAGGCGGGCTAGTGTAAGTGAGTTAGAATAACATGGTTGTCAAGCTCTTTAGGTATTTTAGGTATAGTAACAGAGGGCTTTTGTTATCACACATGACCCATCAATCATTTCCCGATCAACAACGTGGCCATGAAACTTTCATATCGTGCATCAATGTGGTAACCGATGTCAATTACATTTGCCGTAGACTTCATTTTACATTGGACCGATCTTATGTAGACCTGAAAAATGGTTTTGTGATAGAAGTATTATTAAGCTCAATAGGTATACTTGTTGGACAAATACAAAGCAACAACTAGATAGATTTTGAATCAATTCTAAATTTCTAATTCCTCGGAGATAGAAGCACCTGGTTAACCACTTTGTCCAAACCCACAAAAGATAACCCATTTGGACCAGTGGTGGCCTCCTTTGCCAACTTCTTCCATTCCAAGGCTTTCTTCCTCATCTCTTTGCCCTCCTCTCCCTCCATTAACTTTCTCACAAGGCCCTCTACGTAATTTCTTTCAACATCACCTTCTATCTCCATACCTATGCCCCACTCTTTACAACAGAACCTACAATTGGCATGTTGCTCTGCAAAGAAGGGCCAACAGATCATGGGCACTCCACCACACAAACTCTCAAGGGTAGAGTTCCAACCACTGTGTGTCAAGAACCCTCCTACGGCTGGGTGGCTCAGAACTTGTTCTTGAGGGCACCAACTTGCCAATAGACCCCTTTTTTTGGTCTCTTCCATAAACTTTGGTGGAACCACAGCTGCTTCCCCACCAACAAGGTCAGGCCTGATCACCCAAAAGAAGGTCTGGTTGCTGTTTGCAAGTCCCCAAGCAAACTCAATCAGCTGCTCAGCTGTCATGACTGTGATGCTTCCAAAGTTGACATAAACCACAGAGTTAGGTTCTTTAGAGTCAAGCCATTCAAGACACTCTGGTTCTTCTGTCCATAGGTTTGATCCAATGGACTTCAATTTGTCATCTGCTGGGATCTGATTAAGTTGTAGATGTAGGGGTCCAACGGAATAAACAGGTGGTAGCAAAGTCGAAAGTCCATCTAAAACTTCATGATCTAATGCATCAAACGTGTTCAAAATGATGGCAGAAGCTCTTTTAGCTCGTGCTATCTCTACTAATAGATAATCCAGCATGAAGTCATTTGGGTCTGTGGTTCTGATGAAACTTGGGATGTCCCTCAATCGGATACCTCTCATGCCTGGTATCCAATCTATCTCAGTATCCAAATACCCATTTGTCATATAGCTAGCATATGCAAATCAAATTAAGTAATATATACTATATAGTACCAGTGAGTTAACATTCTAGTTAAATATGTAACATTTTTAGTACAAAGTCAGTGTTCCCAAATGTTTTGTGTTGGTAATTACTTTGGTGTGAAGTGTATTTTTTATAATGTTGATCTTCAAGCTAGGTAGATTAAAAATTGGCTGTTTATGTTTGCACGTGAATCGTTCGTTAAAATGCCTCTATGGGATTTGCCTTTAATTTTTCTGAATGCGGTACCTCTGTTTTCATGTCTTTCACTTGCATGAAGCTTGTTTTTTATCTTATCTTAGGCTCTCTCTCTCCTATGCTGTTCATGGGTGCAATGCAGGTCTGTCAGTATATAATTTTGCCATAATCTTGGGACGGCAGTACAGAGTATATACTATTTTTTTACTCTTTCTCATACTCTGGTCTGGCATGCAAAATGTTTGTTTGTTTGTTTATTTGTTTTGATTGTATTTCTTCTCAATGAAGACTTTTGAGGTTTGTTTATTTGATTGCACGTTCGCTCCCTATGATGTTTTTAAATAATATATTTGTATATTTATATGAGAGAGAGAGAGAGAGAGAGAGAGAGAGAGAGGAGAAGGAGGGGGGGTGTAAAAAGAAGATAATCTTGGTGTATTAACCTAAGAATGCACAGTAAGGAAGTCCAATGCAGGAATTTAGGCAGACTAGCGTAAGATGGTTATGTCAAGCTCTTTAGTTATGTTAGATGGCCATGAAACTTTGGTATCGTGCATCAATGTGGTAACCGATGCCACTTACGTTTGCCCTGGACTTCATTTTACATTGGACCGATGTTAAGTAAATGCATACCTGAAAAATGAATTCGTGATACAAGCATTATTAAGCTTAATAGGTAAACTTCTTGGACAAATACAAAGTAAAAACAAGATAGATTTTGAATCAATTCTAAATGTCTAATTCCTCGGAGATAGAAGCATCTGGTTAACCAATTTGTCCAAACCCACAAAAGATAACCCATTTGGACCAGTGGTGGCCTCCTTTGCCAACTTCTTCCATTCCAAGGCTTTCTTCCTCATCTCTTTGCCCTCCTCTCCCTCCATTAACTTTCTCACAAGCCCCTCTACGTAGTTTCTTTTAACATCCCCCTCTATCTCCATGCCTATGCCCCACTCTTTGCAACAGAACCTACAATTGGTTTGTTGCTCGGCAAAGAAGGGCCAACATATCATGGGCCCTCCCCCCCACAAACTCTCAAGGGTAGAGTTCCAACCACCGTGTATCAAGAACCCTCCTACAGCTGGGTGGCTCAGAACTTGTTCTTGAGGGCACCAACTTGCCAATAGACCCCTTTCTTTGGTCTCTTGCATAAACTCTGGTGGAACCACAGCTGCTTCCCCACCAACAAGGTCAGGCCTGATCACCCAAAAAAAGGTCTGGTTGCTGTTTGCAAGTCCCCAAGCAAACTCAATCAGCTGCTCAGCTGTCATGACTGTGATGCTTCCAAAGTTGACATAACCCACAGAGTTAGGTTCTTTAGAGTCAAGCCATTCAAGCCACTCTGGTTCTTCTGTCCATGGGTTTGATCCAATGGACTTCAACTCGTTATCTGCTGGGATCTGATTAAGCTGTAGATGTAGGGGTCCAACAGAATAAACAGGTGGTAGCAAAGTCAATAGTCCATCTAAAACTTCATGCTCTAATGCATCAAACGTGTTCAAAATTATGGCAGAAGCTCTTTTAGCTCGTGCCATCTCAACCAATACAAAATCCAGCATGAAGTCATTTGGGTCTGTGGTTCTGATGAAACTTGGGATGTCCCTCAATCTGATACCTCTCATGCCTGGTATCCAATCTATCTCAGTATCCAAATACCCATTTGTCATATAGCTAGCATCTGCAAATCAAATTAAGTAATAGTACCGGTGAGTTAAAATTCTAGTTAAATATGTAACAGTTTTAGTACAAAGTCAGTGTTCCCAAATGACCACTCAGGAATTTGAAGTCGGTGTATGTACCTTTAAGAGGTATTAAGGCCCTTTCGATGAGAGGGCGACACTGAACGTAGCACATCAAGCCACAAGCACTTAGAGTCTGGAAAATAACTTCCGGAATGCCCAATTCTTGGGCTGCATCAAGAGTGAAGGTCATGCCACCATCAGAAACTATACAAGTAACTGGAGGGGAATCGGGCAAAGAATTGAGTTTTGACAAAAGGTCTCTGAAGGGTGCTAAGCAATTTTTCCTAGTGGAAAAGCATAGAGCGGTTACGTCTTGGGTGGCATTGGCATCTGTTGGAGGGAGGCCATCAGGAATGGTTTCGAACCTAAAGGATGGGAGGCCATCAAGAGAGTTGGGACCTCGGGATTTAAGAAGGCGTCTGTGGTTGAATTCGGTGTTCACAAAGGTTATGTGAAAGCCCTTGTAGTGGAGGAGTTTGGTTAATTGCAGCATTGGGGTTATGTGACCTTGAGCTGGGTATGGTATGCAAACTGCATGTGGCTTCTTTGTCAAACCAATAGAACCCATTCTCGTTCTCGCAAAAAAATTTGGAGAAAGCTAACGAAAATGGGATATGGTTGTGGAGAAGAGAAGGCTTTTGCAGTATCAGTTTTGTAGGAAAGAAAGAAAATGGATCAATCACTAAATAAACTTTCAAGTCCAACAAGGCACAGTCCATGACAAAGTTGATTTGTCCTTACAATTCAAGTTGACTCTGTAATGTGTCATAATCTTTGGAACGGCAGTCAATAATAGATTCGATTTTGTATTATTTCCCATACTCTGTCTGGCGTGCAATAATTGTCTATGTAATATACATTTATATATGTATTATTAAACTCATTTGATGTAGAATCATTACAACAAAATACACTCTTCAAAGTTGACTTATCCACGTCTACAAAACATAAAACACCGATCACTGAGTCGCACAAAATAGTTGTGTCCATGTTTTGGTTTAACATTTTGGCCAAACACAAAGTAGCAACTAGGTAGAATTTTGATCAATTCTACTTTCTTGGAGATAGAAGCACCTGGTTAATCATTTTGTCCAAAGCCGCAAATGATGAGCCATTAGGGCTGGTGGCCTCCTTTGCCAACTTCTTCCATTCCAGAGCTTTCTTCCTCATATCTTTGCCCTCCTCTCCCTCCATTAACTTTCTCACAAGCTCCTCTACGTAGTTTCTTTTAACATCACTCTCAATCTCCATGCCAATGCCCCGCTCTTTCTCACTGTACCTACAATTGGTTTGTTGCTCTGCGAAGAAGGGCCAACAGACCATGGGCACTCCAGCACACACACTTTCAATGGTAGAATTCCAACCACTGTGAGTCAAGAACCCTCCTACAGCCGGATGGCTCAGGACTTGTTCTTGAGGGCACCAATGTGCCAATAGGCTCCTTTCTTTGGTCTCTTCCACAAACTCTGGTGGAACCACAGCTGAATCCCCACCAACAAGATCAGGCCTAATCACCCAAAAGAAGGTATGATTGCTGTTCGCAAGTCCCCAAGCAAACTCAATTAGCTGCTCTGCTGTCATCACTGTGATGCTTCCGAAGTTGACATAAACCACAGAATTAGGTTCTTTAGAGTCAAGCCATTCTAGACACTCTGGTTCCTCTGTCCATAGGTTTGATCTTATCTCCTTCAACTCGCTATCTGCCGGGATCTGGTTAATCTGTAGATGTAGGGGTCCAATGGAGTAAATAGGTGGTAGCAAAGTTGAAAGTGCATAGAAAGCTTCATGTTCTAAGTCATGGAAGGTGTTCAAGACGACAGCAGAAGCTTTTCGAGTTCGCTCTGTTTCATGCACCACAAAATCCAGCATGAGATCATCTCGGTCTGTGGTTCTAATGAAGCTGGGGATGTCCTTTAGTCGGATGCCTCTCATGCCTGGTATCCAATCTATCTGCGTCTCCAAATAGCCGTTTGTCAAATAACTAGCATCTGTGAATCAAACAAAGAAATAGTGCGTTATTATTCTATTAAGCAACATGGTTAGGTTAAGATATTCATATACAAAACTAAATATAAAATATAAATCAGTCAAGATATGTTCATGAAAAAGTCAGAGGAGTGAGATTAATACCTTTGAGAGGAGTGAGACCCTTTTCAATGAGGCGGTGGTAGTGTACATAGGCCAAGAAGCCGCAAGCACTTGTTGTCCAGAAAAGCACTTCTGGGATGCCGAGTTCGTGGGCTGCATCAAGAGTGAAGCTCATGACACCATCAGAAACTACACAACTTACAGGAGGGCAACCAGTCGAAGAGTTCAGCTTAGACAAAAGGTCTCTGAAGTAAGGCAAGCTGTGTTTCCTAGTGGATTCACATAAGGATGGTATATCTTGGGTGGCATTGGCATCAATCGGTGGCAGGCCGTCGGGAATTGTCTCGAATCGAAAGGAGGGAAGGCCATCGAGAGAGTTGGGACCTCTGGATTTAAGGAGGCGTTTGTGGTTGAACTCTGTGTTCACAAAGGTTATATGAAAACCTTTGTAGTGGAGGAGTTTTGCTAGTTTCAGCATTGGGTTAATGTGGCCTTGAGCTGGGAATGGTATGCAAACTGCATGTGGCTTCTCTATCAAACCATTTGAACCCATTCTTTCTTCTCTCTAAAATAAAACACAAGTTTAACCAAAAGCTGAGGAAGATGGTGGTATATGCAGTTGGGGAAGAGAAGTATTTTACCGTACCAGATTTATAGGATCAAATTCCATAAGCTCAGAAAACCTTTTTTATTTTTTTTAAAGACAAATAAATGCGACAAAGGAAGCACAGTACATGGCGGTTCATACAAAAATTTCAGTCCTATCCAAATGTCAATAATGGCTGTGGAGGTTGACAATTTGTTCATACGTGTTCAAACCCACAGGGTCATGGGGTGCACAGCAAGTCTGTCTCCATATTGAGATATAGTATAATATGATGTGCCATAGTCGACGGGGCGGCTGGCGAGATTATATAAGATTTTGTATTCTTTCCCAATACAGATGTAGTCTGGCAGTGTATTGATTCATTTTGTTTGTTTGTTTGTTGATTTTTGGTTTTGATCTTCTCGATTTTATATTGAGATTGGATCACTCTCCACCCACACAGGAGGCGGCGACTGCGATTGCACGTTTCGGTTCCTATTTTTAAATACTTTTTAATAATAGAAAGAAAAAGAAAAATTACACAAGCGATTTCGTATAGGAAGAAGTCGAAGTTAAGACCTCTGTCAAATCACATTATGTTGAACTTGAAAGATCAAGGGCAAGATAGTACAACTAAAAAATTCCATTTGTCAACCTAGAACAATAAAATGTCTAATTTACCCATCATTTTCACTCTTATTCACCTTTTTGTTTTTTTGTTGTTGTTGTTCCAGCAAATCATTTCGGGAAATGCTAGCAATCTTCTCTCTAATCTAATCTTATCTTTTGGACATTCTCCCTTTTCCTCATGCCATGTGTCACTTTCTTTATACTAAAATAATATCATTATTGCATAGCTTTTGTTTTAAATATATTGACTTTCATATTACATTTAATTTATCTAAAAAATTTACAAATGGGAAAAATAAAAATAGAAATTATTAAAATAATATTTTGTTTTACCCACCAGCCCCAGTCCATCTCTCAAAATATGTTGCTTCTCTTGCCAGCCATACCACATGCCTCGTTTGTGATGGCTTTTTTTCGCCAAAAATATGCTTCACTTTAAAGTTAAGCAGTTTAAGATGTTTGGTAAAAATAAAATATCCCGATTATTTTAAAAGCAATGGCCTTTTGACAGCAGCTTTTAAAAGCAGATACTAGGTTGCTTTTCAAAGTTGCTTTCAAAAGAAGCTAAGATGAACCTTTAATGAATTTTGTTAATTCCCAAAATACCATCATTTATTTAAAAAATAACACCACCTCCACTTCCACATCCAACTCCACATGCACCACCACATTCACTACCTCCACAACCACCGCCACCACCGCCACCACCACATCCTCCTCCTCATCCTCCGCCACCACCACCACCTCCTCCACCTCCTCCACCACCACATCCACAACCGCCATCCCCACCACCACCACTACCACAACAACCAACTCCACATTCATCACCACAACCACCACCTCACTCCATCACTACCACTACCACCACATGATTAGTACATAACACTTTTAACATCCTGTCTACTTTAGTCATTATTCACAGTTATAATAATTTTATATTAAAATTTACCTAACGGTTTTGACATTGCTTTGTGTACTAACAACACTTTAAAAATATTGTTTACCAAACATAGAGATGCTTTACTTTATAGCTAATTATTTTCAAAGCACAGCAGAAGAAACTTTTTTTAAAAGTGAAAGCAATCTCAAACTGGACCTACGTAACATCTTCCTTCCGCCCTTGTGGCTGGGTTGTTTTTTCAATGTTTTCATATTTCCTTCTTAATGTTTTAATTAATAATATCCTAAAATTGATTTTTTTTTTTTAAGTGAACTTTGTATTTTTTTTAGGAACTGAGGGGGTATTTTATATCAATCAAAATTTGATATGCTACCAAACTACAAAAGGGTTATCCACTAATGTTTTAGAAATTCATATTGTCAAAATTTTGTGTTTGTTAAATGATTAGATTTTTTTTTAATCATATTAATAACATTTATTATTTTTTTAATACTTATTCAAAAGAAAGTTAATACATTCAATAAGGGTAACTTTGGAAAACAAAAGCTATGCATTAATGTTTTTTTTTTAAGGGTAAAGAAAATGACACATGGCATGAGGAAAATGGATAAGGTCCAAAGAAGAAGGTTAGTGAGATGTTTGCTAGCATTCCCCAATGCTTTATAACTTTTGACAAATGTAAACGTAATTCATACCTACGGATGTTATGCTAATTGGTTGCTTCTTTAACTTTAACTTTTATCTTTCAATCAATCGATTCATTTCACATGTCCCATTTTCTCAATTCATACGGCATTATTCCAGTTATGCTTAAGATAACCCTCTTTGTATTCACATTTTCTCAAACCCTCGCAGTTTGTTGATTTTTATAAAGAAGAAGGTTAGTGAGATGTTTGCTAGCATTCCCCAATGCTTTATAACTTTTGACAAATGTAAACTTAATTCATACCTACGGATGTTATGCTAATTGGTTGCTTCTTTAACTTTAACTTTTATCTTTCAATCAATCGATTCATTTCACATGTCCCATTTTCTCAATTCATACGGCATTATTCCAGTTATGCTTAAGATAACCCTCTTTGTATTCACATTTTCTCAAACCCTCGCAGTTTGTTGATTTTTATTTAGTTGGTTCGGATTCAATTATTCTTTAGCTTATAATGTCCATTCGAATACAGTTTATGAGAAATAAAGATCATAATTCCGATTTGATCTCTCTATTTGCTTTGTCTTCGAACTGCACAACTGAAATATTTATATTGAAGTATTTATCAATCAAGGCATATAAAAGAATCAATCCAAGTCAGTCTCCCATTCGAAACATAATGGCTTGATTAGAGCACCTCCACCTCAAAGGGCAAGGGCAAGGCAAAGGTAAGGTAAGGCAAGGTTTGTCGCTATTCACGTGAACAGCGATAGCCTTACCTTTTTTGTTTTCACCCCAAAGGGCAAGGGCAATTACTATTCACTTTAATTTATTTTCTATTAAACCATTAATTTGGAATTTTCGGATAAAATTTTCGGTTGTCACGTGTCACTATTTATTATAAAATTCACATCTCACTCATCATACAATTGAAATACCTACTCACTCATCATACAATTGAAATACTCCCAATCCTCATAGTCCAATGCAATCGAATACAAGGACGACTCAATCATTGGCGGAGGCGATTCCACCGGATCATGACATGGGTGAGTATTTTCCTTAAAAGAACATAATAGTGTCATTATTTCCGACACGGAATACACCACTGGAACCGACTACGGGCATTGTTCACTTGAGGAGCCATGTGTAATGATTTTCCTCTAATTTGAAAGAGTTGAAATAGCTCAGCTCTATAGAGAAAAGAACACCGTTGCATTAGTCTTGCCAAATAGAGCTCCTCCTTTGATGAGGGTAAAAAGAAGATAATCTTGGAATATTAACCTAAGAGTGCACAGTATGGAAGTCCAATGCAGGAATTTAGACAGAGTAGTGTAAGTTAGAAATAACATGGTTGTCAAGCTCTTTAGGTATGTTAGGTGTTGTAACAAAGGGAGCTTTTATCACACATAACCCATCGATTATTTCCCGATCAACAACGCGGCCATGAAACTTTGGTATCGTGCATCAATGTGGAAACCGATGCCACTTACGTTTGCCTTGGACTTCATTTTACATTGGACCGATGTTAAGTAAATGCATACCTGAAAAATGAATTCGTGATATAAGCATTATTAAGCTTAATAGGTAAACTTCTTGGACAAATACAAAGTAAAAACAAGATAGATTTTGAATCATTTCTAAATTTCTAATTCCTCGGAGATAGTAGCATCTGGTTAACCAATTTGTCCAAACCCACAAAAGATAACCCATTTGGACCAGTGGTGGCCTCCTTTGCCAACTTCTTCCATTCCAAGGCTTTCTTCCTCATCTCTTTGCCCTCCTCTCCCTCCATTAACTTTCTCACAAGCCCCTCTACATAATTTCTTTTTACATCACTCTCTATCTCCATGCCTAGGCGCCACTCTTTGCAACAGAACCTACAATTGGTTTGTTGCTCTGCGAAGAAGGGCCAACAGATCATGGGCACTCCAGCACACACACTTTCAATAGTGGAGTTCCAACCACTGTGAGTCAAGAACCCTCCTACAGCTGGGTGGCTCAAAACTTGTAAATGAGGGCACCAACTTGCCAATAGACCCCTTTCTTTGGTCTCTTGCATAAACTCTGGTGGAACCACAGCTGCTTCCCCACCAACAAGGTCAGGCCTGATCACCCAAAAAAAGGTCTGGTTGCTGTTTGCAAGTCCCCAAGCAAACTCAATCAGCTGCTCAGCTGTCATGACTGTGATGCTTCCAAAGTTGACATAAACCACAGAGTTAGGTTCTTTAGAGTCAAGCCATTCAAGACACTCTGGTTCTTCTGTCCATAGGTTTGATCCAATGGACTTCAACTCGTTATCTGCTGGGATCTGATTAAGCTGTAGATGTAGTGTAGGGGTCCAACGGAATAAACAGGTGGTAGCAAAGTCGATAGTCCATCTAAAACTTCATGCTCTAACGCATCAAACGTGTTCAGAATTATGGCAGAAGCTCTTTTAGCTCGTGCCATCTCAACCAAAAGAAAATCCAGCATGAAGTCATTTGGGTCTGTGGTTCTGATGAAGCTTGGGATGTCCCTCAATCGGATACCTCTCATGCCTGGTATCCAATCTATCTCAGTATCCAAATACCCATTTGTCATATAGCTAGCATATGCAAATCAAATTAAGTAATATATACTATATAGTACCAGTGAGTTAACATTCTAGTTAAATATGTAACATTTTTAGTACAAAGTCGGTGTTCCCAAATTACCATTCAGGAATTTGAAGTCAGTGTATGTACCTTTAAGAGGTACTAAGCCCTTTTCGATGAGAAGGCGATACTGAAGCTAGCACACCAAGCCACAAGCACTTGGTGTCTCGAAAATAACTTCCGGAATGCCCAATTCTTGGGCTGCATCAAGAGTGAAGGTCATGCCACCATCAGAAACTATACAAGTAACTGGAGGGGAATCGGGCAAAGAATTGAGTTTTGACAAAAGGTCTCTGAAGGGTGCTAAGCAATTTTTCCTAGTGGAAAAGCATAGAGCGGTTACGTCTTGGGTGGCATTGGCATCTGTTGGAGGGAGGCCATCAGGAATGGTTTCGAACCTAAAGGATGGGAGGCCATCAAGAGAGTTGGGACCTCGGGATTTAAGAAGGCGTCTGTGGTTGAATTCGGTGTTCACAAAGGTTATGTGAAAGCCCTTGTAGTGGAGGAGTTTGGTTAATTGCAGCATTGGAGTTCTGTGACCTTGAGCTGGGTATGGTATGCAAACTGCATGTGACTTCTCTGTCAAACCAATAGAACCCATTCTCGCAAAAAAAATTGGAGAAAGCTAACGAAAATGGGATATGGTTGTGGAGAAGAGAAGGCTTTTGCAGTATCAGTTTTGTAGGAAAGAAAGAAAATGGATCAATCACTAAATAAACTTTCAAGTCCAACAAGGCACAGTCCATGACAAAGTTGATTTGTCCTTACAATTCAAGTTGACTCTGTAATGTGTCATAATCTTTGGAACGGCAGTCAATAATAGATTCGATTTTGTATTATTTCCCATACTCTGTCTGGCGTGCAATAATTTATGTTTGTTTATTTGATTTGAAAATTCTGTGTTCTATATTAAACAGTTTTGAGTTTGTTTGCATTATCTATGTAATATACATTTATATCTATTTTATTAAAAATACTCATCTGATAAATAATTCACGATGTACAATCATTACAACAAAATACACTCTTCAAATTTGATTTATCCACGTCTACAAAACATAAAACACCGATCACTGAGTCGCACCGAATTGTTTCTCCTAAGAATGCATGATATGTTGCACAAATAGTTGTGTCCATGTTTGGGTTTAACTAGGCCAAATACAAAGTAGCAACTAGGTAGAATTTTGATCAATTCTACTTTCTTGGAGATAGAAGCGCCTGGTTAATCATTTTGTCCAAAGCCACAAATGATGAGCCATTAGGGCTGGTGGCCTCCTTTGCCAACTTCTTCCATTCCAGAGCTTTCTTCCTCATATCTTTGCCCTCCTCTCCCTCCATTAACTTTCTCACAAGCCCCTCTACGTAGTTTCTTTTAACATCACTCTCAATCTCCATGCCAATGCCCCACTCTTTCTCACTGTACCTACAATTGGTTTGTTGCTCTGCGAAGAAGGGCCAACAGATCATGGGCACCCCAGCGCACACACTTTCAATAGTGGAGTTCCAACCACTGTGAGTCAAGAACCCTCCTACAGCCGGATGGCTCAGGACTTGTTCTTGAGGGCACCAATGTGCCAATAGGCTCCTTTCTTTGGTCTCTTCCACAAACTCTGGTGGAACCACAGCTGAATCCCCACCAACAAGATCAGGCCTAATCACCCAAAAAAAGGTATGATTGCTGTTTGCAAGTCCCCAAGCAAACTCAATTAGCTGCTCTGCTGTCATCACTGTGATGCTTCCGAAGTTGACATAAACCACAGAGTTAGGTTCTTTAGAGTCAAGCCATTCTAGACACTCTGGTTCCTCTGTCCATAGGTTTGATCTTATGTCCTTCAACTCGCTATCTGACGGGATCTGGTTAATCTGTAGATGTAGGGGTCCAATGGAGTAAATAGGCGGTAGCAAAGTTGAAAGTGCATCTAAAGCTTCATGTTCCAAGTCATGGAAGGTGTTCAAGATGACAGCAGAAGCTTTTCGAGTTCGCTCAGTTTCATGCACCAGAAAATCCAGCATGAGATCATCTGGGTCTGTGGTTCTAATGAAGCTGGGGATGTCCTTTAGTCGGATGCCTCTCATGCCTGGTATCCAATCTATATGCGTCTCCAAATAGCCGTTTGTCAAATAACTGGCATCTGTGAATCAAACAAAGAAATATTGCGTTATTATTCTATTAAGCAACATGGTTAGGTTAAGATATTCATATACAGAGTTGTTCTCTACTACGGACGTCCGTATTTTTTCTAACGTCCGGACTACTTGACGTCCGTATTTTTTCTAACGTCCGGACTACTTTTTTTTTTTTGCCTTCTTTGTGCTAATAAATCAACCCAAACACTTTTATCACTTTTCTTGGTAAAGGTAGAACAGAAACCATGCTCTGCCAATACTTAAAAGTCAAACATCACCTCTAGATTGGGCTTTTCCTTTATTGGTGGACTGTAGTTATGTGTGCTTTAGTGCCTTTTTTTTAATGATAAAGAAGAGAGATGCAGAAAACAAAATGGAAATGGTTTCCTTTCCATTGAATGAAGGAATTCATTCCGATCATGTGAAAAAACAAAACCATTCCGGACGTCCGCACTAGAAAAATAAAATATAAATCAGTCAAGATATGTTTATGAAAAAGTCAGAGCAGTGAGATTAATACCTTTGAGAGGAGTGAGACCCTTTTCAATGAGGCGGTGGTAGTGTACATAGGCCAAGAAGCCGCAAGCACTTGTTGTCCAGAAAAGCACTTCTGGGATGCCGAGTTCGTGGGCTGCATCAAGAGTGAAGCTCATGACACCATCAGAAACTATACAACTTACAGGAGGGCAACCAGTTGAAGAGTTCAGCTTAGACAAAAGGTCTCTGAAGTAAGGCAAGCTGTGTTTCCTAGTGGATTCACATAAGGATGGTATGTCTTGGGTGGCATTGGCATCAGTCGGTGGCAGGCCGTCGGGAATGGTCTCGAATCGAAAGGAGGGAAGGCCATTGAGAGAGTTGGGACCTCTGGATTTAAGGAGGCGTTTGTGGTTGAACTCTGTGTTCACAAAGGTTATATGAAAACCTTTGTAGTGGAGGAGTTTTGCTAGTTTCAGCATTGGGTTAATGTGGCCTTGAGCTGGGAATGGTATGCAAACTGCATGTGGCTTCTCTATCAAACCATTTGAACCCATTCTTTCTTCTCTCTAAAACAAAACACAAGTTTAACCAAAAGCTGCGGAAGATGGTGGAATATGCAGTTGGGGAAGAGAAGTGTTTTACCGTACCAGATTTATAGGATCAAATTCCACGAGCTCATAAAACTTTTTTTCTTTTTTTAATGTCAAATAAATGCGACGAAGGAAGCACGGTACATGGCAGTTCATACAAAAATTTCAAGCCTATCAAAATGTCAACGATGGCTGTGGAGGATGACAATTTGTTCATGCAAATCCATGTTCAAACCCACACAGGGTCATGGGGTGCAAAGCAAGTTTGTCTCCATATTGAGATATAGTATAATATAATGTGCAATAATCGACGGGCAGCTGGCGTGATTGTATAAAGATTTAGTATTCTTTCCCAATACAGGTGTAGTCTGGCAGTGCATTGATTCATTTTGTTCGTTTGTTGATTTTGATTTGATCTTCTAGATTTTATAAGAAGATTGGATCACTGTCCACCCACACAGGAGGCGGCCACCGCGATTGCACGTTTTGGTTCCTTTTTTTAAATACTTTTTAATAACAGAAAGAAGAAAAAAATAACAGAAAGAAGTCGAACTTAAGCCCTCACATACACGGACAAATGTACAAGCCCCTTATATATAATAGAAATATTATTAAGAAAAACTCTCTGTCAAATCAAGTTATGTTGAACTTGAAAGATCGGGCAAGATGGTACAACTAGAAAATTCCATCTGTCAACCCAGAACATGAAAATTTCTAATTTGCCCATCATTTGGAAGGTATTACTAATTCAAAGTCCACAATCATACTTTGGGAGTAAATAGCCTCTTACTAAAATACAAATTGATTCATGTCTGACCAATTCTCAGTATATTAATAATAATAATATTATTATATATATATATATATATAAGGAACGACAAGAGTGCACATCCATATGCGATCGTCCAACTCTTGCCTTTGAAGCCATCTTTCGAGGATCATCATTTAAAAGACCAGTTAAAGTGTAATTTTTTTATTGGGAGACTCACTATTATACTTAATATATGAGTCCAAATTATAAAAAAATAATATATGAAATGGACTTTAGAAACACACCCAAAATCCATTTACAACATAACAAAAAGGTTTTTAACTTCTTTTAAATTACAAAACTGACATTGATTTCTTAAAACAAACTCAAGCCCAAAACTCATTAAAAAAAACCCAAAACACTCAATAGGGCATCAAAGTAATTTAATAATCAAAATTAAATTCAATATGACTAGCTATCATTTTTTGGGTTTTTTTTTTGTTTATTTATAGAAATTAAATGATGTAGGGTTTATTTATAGTTTTAGTGCTAAGAACGAATATATGACTAAGTATCTCTTTTTTATTTGTTGCAAGTGTGAATTATTTAACCACTTGATTTCTACCCATAATCATTCTAGTTTTACTGAACGCGTTGTTCTTTTCAATTTATTTTATAATGATTAGATGATGAACAGTAAAACACGCAATATGATAAATTGATACTTGGTCAACATATATGTGAAGTGAAAGTGAACATTCTTGTCAGATGACAATTCTTATTTTGAACTTTCCAGATGTCAAAATAATTTGTCCAGGTAAAAGCAGGCTTGTTCAACAAGAAACAGAGAGATAGGAAGGGAAAGAGGGGGAGAGGTTGGTTAATGAACGTGTATCCCTAATATTTTTTTTCTCAGATTAGGATAATAAAAATATTGTTTGAGTAAAACATGGCGTACTTAAATTAATTCAATGATCTCTATTAAAGAGGTCATCACATGCCCACGTTTTTACTTCTTTAGGTGAGCTGATATCTTCCTATAGTTTTCTTTTTTGGAGCTTATCATGAAAGGGAACCTGCCCTTTCACCAAATCATAATCTATTTCCCCACCCTTTGACTTAAATCACTAGCACGTAAGGGTGGTATATAAAATTCATACATATAATCAAGTCCAAAAAGAAAAAAATCAATTTTTATATAAAAATATTATTATATACAAATTTCAACGTTACCAATGTAATATATAGATTTGTGTATGAAAAATGTAATATATAGACACTGCTTGGCTCTTTACATATAAGGAGCTATTCCTCCTTATAGACAATGATATTCTAACGCATATACAAAAGTAGTTCATTTAAATCATAAAAGGAAAAGTTTATACACGTATGTCAAATTGTATAATTTGCTTGCAAAAAAGTAGTCAAGTATTTTCTATAACTTATATGGAGCAATTCCTCATTCATTGACAGTATGACAAATACACAACAAACAAAAAATTTGATTTATACAAACATGTCAGATTTTAATTCGTCTAAAAAAAAAACTAGCCAAATATTGTTCGTAACATATCATTCATTTCTTTAATATCTCTAAAGAGTGTTACAACCGTGACATGAAAGTTGTTTACAAATTTTGTTTCTTTGAGGTCAGCCCCAATGCAAGCATTCCAATTATTTAGTGGTATATTTTTACTCACCACTTTAATTAAAGTGGTAAGCAAAAATGTTCCCACTATTTAAATGAGGACAAAATCGTGACCCCTTAATATAACACTTCTTTTCTGCCAAGGGTCAATTTAACACTTCAAAGCGCGTTGTACAAAACCTGCTAGTTGTTCCTCCTCCTCCCACACGCACCACATTGACCTCATACAAAGCAAAGTTGATTACAACTTGTTATATTTTAACCAGTTATTGATTGTCTTTGTAACTAATAATAATAATAATAATAATAGGGCACGCCAATGCTGAGATATGGGTGCGATGTGTAGGGAAAAGCTGCCTGTCTGAATCAAGTTTTCCCTGACGTCTGGACTTTCGTTCACACAGCATGATTGGTGGAGGATAATATATTTTTATTGATTGCCATTTTGTATATCCAAAAGTAGTAAAATCGAGAAAAGTGAAAGTGCAAATCACATAACTTTGAGAATATTCTTGTTTTTGTGTTTGCATAAGTTCACACCAATCATATACCTGATGATATATTTTCACATCAAGTTGGCTCATGTAGAAGGTGAACTTCTTTGACATAAGAATAGATTCAACAGTAAGTCTCAAATAAAAAACGTGGGGGAAAAAAAATTAGATCCAAGAGTTTAAAAAAATGGTCTTTAGGGCATACATTCAATGCCTACTAAAGAATATTCCTCGCGTTATAATTTTAGAAAATATTTATGCTCACTACTTTAACTCAAGGTATATTCTCATCACTATTTTTAACGTAATAGGAGCGAGCAAAAATACTCCTTATAGTTTTATAGTTCATTTGTCAATTATTGTATGGTTCTATTTTATAAGTATAGGCATTTGATTGTCGTTTAATATGGGGAAAATTTTACATATGGCATTTAATTGGAGGTGGGCTTTTTCTGGCAAGTTTTTTTAAAACTTTTCTTTCCACGATTTTGGACTCTTTACTTTTTCGGATTGTTTGATTATCACGTATCTTTTTCCACACATAGAAAGATTCTCAGGTCATTTTCCACAGAGAGAGAGAGAGAGAGAGAGAGAGAGAGAATCTGTCATGAACCACTACATAGGCTAATTGGTATGACTACATAAAATGACAGATGAAATATAATGCACAACATCCAGTAGTTGCACTATGATTCTGATTGTTGATCACGGCCACATATATTTGACAATTAGAATCACAAGTTGAAAACTAAGAAATTTAATATTCCGTTGAAGTGTAGAAATAAAATTCCATATTATTTATCAGATTAAAGATCATTATTAGAACAAAGAATATTGATAACCACCACGGCTAGTCATAAAAGCGATACATTAACATGAGAATTGCAATGTTGGATAAGAAAATGCAAGCTCAAACCCAAATAGGAAGATAATATACGAAAGGTATACCACTTGGGCATGCAAGCAAAGCATACCCCATCAGCTCCAGATATAATGCTCTTGATCAATGGCACAATCTTGCTACTTCGTGCTACATTATATCCCAAAAAGTATTTTGCCTGAGATAAGGCAATCACAATGGCTGAAGCAGTTGTAAAGCCAGAAATGACAGAGTGGCTGATGAAGCGAATAATCCATCCTAGCCTGAACGGGCAAAGACTATAATGTAACTGAAACTAAAAAAACCATCAAGGTGATTATCCAAAGATAAACCTAATTTTATGACTAGTACAAACAAGAACTAATGTTGTGGTGTGATCGATATAGGATTATATAGCTCCCGATTCTGGGTTAGCTACAATTACCAACAACATTATCAAGAAGTTTTAGGCTCTGGCTTCTTTAAATGTCAAAACAGAACGTATATAATTGCTGAGGAAAGTGCATTTACATGCTAATGGATGTCAGGGCCAGTTCTGAGATTTTGAGGGCCCTGTGCGAAACATAAAATGGTGCCTTCACATAATCTAATATGAAAATACTAAAAAAAAAATTCCATTACTTAATTTCATAAATCAATTATTTTATAACTAAAATTCATCATCAATTAGCATGTAATAACAATCACAAATCACATTCATAAATTTTTTTAATGTTTTCATTTGATAAAGTTAGATATTAGTATGTTCAACTAAAAAAAAAAAGAGTTCAAAGAAGAAGGCATGATTTTGTTTTTTGTTTTTTGTTTTTTTTGTTTTGAGTGGAAGAAAGTACTTTTTTTTAAGGAGAAAGCGTATGGGTCAATGTGCGTTAGAAACCAACTCCACCAAATGCACTTAATTATGTGTCAATATGCTGCATGCTGAAGTATATATATACAATTTGTATAATATTAACATATATAATATAAAGTAAAAAAATTCATGGGCCCTATGCAATGGCGCCACTTGCACCATGCCAGGGCCGCCCTTGATAGATGTAGTCAATAAGCTCTCCCTTTTCAATTAAAGTCCAGCAACTTATATGTTTCGCCAAGTAAGCAATTAATATGCCATAATTTTTAATTAATATACTGTATATAACACTATCAAAAAAAGACAAGTCTATGAACTCCCTAAAATGAATATGTCAATAAATTTGTCGTTTTTGTTTTCTGTGCACGAGGTCTTCTTCAGTTTGCAAGAATATATAGTTATTCTGTCATCCTGACATTATTATCGTGCGAACGTCATTGTAAACAGGGAGAAAATAATGGAGGGATAGTAGAAAATACGTGGCATTTGTACAGTAATAACATCTGGACGTCCGCATAAGAGAATTATATATATATATATTATATACCTGCCAATATTTCATGGACATATAAGGACCTGGTTAATTTTTATCAACTAGGTAGAATTTTTATCAATTCCAATATTTCATGGACATATAAGGACCTGGTTAATTAACCATTTTGTCCAAACCCACAAAAGATGAGCCATTAGGACTGGTGGCCTCCTTTGCCAACTTCTTCCATTCCAGGGCTTTCTTCCTCATCTCTTTGCCCTCGTCTCCCTCCATTAATTTTCTCACAAGCCCCTCTACGTACTTTCTTTTAACATCACTCTCTATCTCCATGCCAATGCCCCACTCTTTCTCACTGTACCTACAATTGGTCTGTTGCTCTGCGAAGAAGGGCCAGCAGATCATGGGCACTCCAGCACACACACTTTCAATAGTAGAGTTCCAACCGCTGTGAGTCAAGAAACCTCCTACAGCCGGATGGCTCAGGACTTGTTCTTGAGGGCACCAATTTGCCAACAAGCTCCTTTCTTTGGTCTCTTCCACAAAATCTGGTGGAACCACAGCTGAATCCCCACCAACAAGGTCAGGCCTAATCACCCAAACGAAGGTCTGGTTGCTGTTTGCAAGTCCCCAAGCAAACTCAATTAGCTGCTCAGCTGTCATGACTGTGATGCTTCCAAAGTTGACATAAACCACAGAGTTAGGTTCTTTAAGTCAAGCCATTCTAGACACTCTGGTTCCTCTGTCCATAGGTTTGATCTTATCTCCTTCAACTCGCTGTCTGCCGGGATCTGATTAGTCTGTAGATGTAGGGGTCCAATGGAGTAAATAGGTGGTAGCAAAGTCGAAAGTGCATCTAAAACCTCATGTTTCAAGTCATGGAAGGTGTTCAAGATGACAGCAGAAGCTTTTTCGAGTTCCTCAGTTTCATGCACCAGAAAATCCAGCATGAGATCATCTGGGTCTGTGGTTCTAATGGAGCCTTTAGTCGGATGCCTCTCATGCCTGGTATCCAATCTATCTCAGTCTCCAAATATCCGTTTGTCAAATAACTGGCATCTGCAAATCAAATTAAGAAATAATGCGTTAAAAATAATGTCAGGTAGCGTGGTTTAGGACAAGATGTTCATCTACAAACCTTAAAAAAAATAGATGTTGATCTGTAAATATATGTTCATTGGAAAGTCAATCATTCCAAATGACCAAACTAGAAGTAAGTTGAGAATAATACCTTTGAGAGGAGTTAGACCCTTTTTCAATGAGGCGGTGGTACTGTACATAGGCCAAGAAGCCACAAGCACTGGTTGTCCAGAAAAGCACTTCTGGAAGGCCAAGTTCTTGGGCTGCATCAAGAGTGAAGCCCATGGCACCGTCAGAAACTACGCAACTTACAGGAGGGCAATCGGGGGAAGAGTTAAGCTTGGACAAAATGTCTCTGAAGTAAGGCAAGCTGTGTTTCCTAGAGGAATAAGGATGGTATGTCTTGGGTGGCATTGGCATCAGTTGGAGGCAGGCCGTTGGCGATGGTCTCGAATCGAAAGGATGGAAAGCCATCAAGAGAGTTGGGACCTCGGGATTTAAGGAGGCGTTTGTGGTTGAACTCTGTATTCACAAAGGTTATATGAAAACCTTTGTAGTGGAGGAGTTTGGCTAGTTTCAGCATTGGGTTAATGTGGCCTTGAGCTGGGAATGGTATGCAAACTGCATGTGGCTTCTCTATCAAACCATTTGAACTCATTCTGTCTGTTTTCTTTTTTCCCTTTCAAATCACACACAAATTGAACCAGAAGCTAAGAAAGATGGGATATAGAGGTGAGAAGAGAAGCCTCTTACAGTAACAGTTTTATAGGAACCCTTTTTTTTTTAAAGTCAAATAATGCGACAGATGAAGAACCAGTTCACACAAAAATTTCAAGCCTATCAAAATATCTATGATGCCTATGCAGGATAATTGACCATTTGCTCATACAATCGATGGTCTAACCAAAACTGTCATGAGGTGCAAAGCAAGTTTGTCTCCATAAAGTGTGTCATAATCAAGGTATAAAATATCGATGGTATCGAAAATATCGGTAGTCCAAAAACACGGAAATTTTAATGGAAATATCAAAATATTATCGATATCGATAAAAATTGAATAAAAACTTGGAAATTTTTATTGAAACTTTGGAGGATGTTTATTCAGTTAATTATCAATTAGTTTATCACAAAAAATTGGAAGGAAATTATGAAGAGTAGTCATCAAATGATAAACCCCCAAAATAGTTTTGCATGTAATTGTTCAAAACAAAACAATATAATTATACATATTTTAGCATATTATCATAAAAACATAAGCAACATGGTGTTTAAGGCGTTGGAGGAGTGAAATGGCAAGGGTTTGAATCCCCTTTGTGTGTGTGCTTTGTTTTTTTGTTTTTGTTTTTGTTTTTTTCCATTACATCGATATTTTCGATATTATAGCGATATTTTGACAAAATATTACCTATTATCGACATCGATATCTTCCGATATTACTTATATTTATACAATATGTGTATGAATACGTTCCAAAATATCCGTTTTAGACTATGGTCATAATCGAGGGGGCGGCTGGCGAGACTATATACCATTTTGTATTCTTTGAATTTCCAATATTTTTTGTTCTTTTGTTTGTTTTTTTTTTCTTTTTTCTTTTGTTCTTATGTATGGTTTTTTTTTTTGTATTCTATAATGAGATTGGATCACTCTCCACCAACTGGAGGCGGCGATTGCCCGTTCTTGTTCCTATATATATTTTATAGTTTTTTAAATGGAATATAAAATATTATTGAGAAAACTTATCTGTCAAACCCTTGTTAAAATTTTTAATATTGGCCTTATGATCGTTGAAATCATTTTCATCTTGAGCTATCCATATTTCACACTAATTGTTCACCCCAATTAGGAGAGATGAGGGACCAGGCACACTAGGCCTTGAAGTGGTCCAATTTGTATTTTTTGATAGGCGTGCTGTTGTTGGAACTTTTGGCTAAGCCCAACAGAAAGAGATTGATTAGTCTGTGATGCATTTTTAGTGATTTGCGCTTCTAGTCAAGCCATTTGCCCTAAACCAACGTCCAAATGCAAAATAAAGTCCACCCTATTAGACAGGCAAAGTACCTGCCTTGCCTAATGTTTAGGTAATGCCATCTTCATAATTGAAGCGAACAGATTGAACAAGTAGGGCATAAGTGGTAATGGCAGAGAGGGACAGCTCTCTTTCATGGCAAAAAAACCTTACATGGAGCGAGTATACTGAACTATTTTGGTGTCAGGGGAAAGATGCAAACATGCTGATGAATGCTATCTATATCAAGTCCATTCTGAATCATACTGATATTCGTTGCACATGATGAGGTGACTAAAAATACCATTGTGGAATTTTAGCCACCTCATCTTATGACACCGATTACATCAGTAATAATGTTGTTTTCTTGTGGTGGAACCAAAAAAAAAAATCTCTTAAAAAAATTAATGCAATCTGAATTGAGAACACATTTAATTAGCTAAATCTATATGTAATGTATCATTGTTTACTTTAATTTCCATTCTTGTGGTTCTTGGTTTACGTTAGCATGGGCAATTGGGCATTTGAAGAACAAGCATTGAGATTAATGACATTTGTCAGTAAAAAAATCTTCCCTTTACATAAATGTCATATTGCGACTACTCCGAATCTGGAAACAAACCAGTAATACAAAAAGCCAGAGGCAGATTAAACCCTAATGTTTCAACTATTTGAATTCTCTCATCTGTAACAAAAGAAAGAAAGAAAAAAAATCCTCCATTTCTCATGGCTTCTAGCACTAAGACTGCTTCCTTTTACATTTTTATACCAACCAAAGCTGAAGAATAGGAGGCAAATAGGGCCAACAATTGTGAAGAACAAGTAAAAAATGTTGAGGTGGAAAACAGAGGGTTTTTACCAAAGTAGAAGACTACTTCCTTTTAGACTTATTTACCAACCAAAGCTGAAGAAGAGTTTTGATCCGTGGAGATTCATTCTTTTGAAGGTGAACGTGAAGAAATAAATTGGTATTGGTTTAGTGAAATTTATTATCAAAATATAATTTCAAATATATTTGTTTTCAGATGTTAAATTATTTATTGGGAGCTTCACTAATATACCCAAAATAGGGGCTGAACTTATAAATAAATAAATAAATAAACCCCATATAGAATGCACTTTAGAAACACACCCAAAACTCATTTACTACATAAGGAATTGGTGTTTAAGTTCCTATGAATTACGTGATTGCCATTAATCAACTTAAAAAAGAAGCCAAACACAAAAAACTTAAATAGCACCCAATAATTTATGTTTGTTTATTTGATTTGATTTGATAATTATGTGTTCTATATTAAACAGTTTTGAGGTTTGTTTAAAATCACGTGGCTCTATACCATTACATTTATGGGCTTCACACATGTGTCACATTAGCAATTTAATAGAAAATTTGACGGAAGTTAACGACATGGACCATTTTGATGTGTGGATGCAAATCTTAAGGACCATTAGAGCACTTCCAGCAGTTAGCCGCTTGCCATGGCAAGGGGGGCTAGGGCAGCGACTATTCATGTGAATAGTGGCTGCCCTTGCAAAAAGCAATGTGTGTTTCCAGCAGTTGCCATGGCAAAAGGTAAATGCTATTCAATTTTTAAATTTTTTTCACAATTTTGTTTACCTAAACAATTAATTTGGACAATATTTTCAGATAAGATTTTTGGGTTCGTACTTATCAATATTTACTCAACATCTTATATTCATGAACGACGTCAAGTTGACTTGATGGAGCATTTATGGGCGGTGAAAGGCAATGACGGCGAATGAAGTGAAGTGAAGAAGTTTATTTTTATTTATTATGTATATGTTTTATTTTTAGTTATGCTTTGTTTTTTTAATGCTTTGGTTGTGGTTTGTTTATTTTTAATGCTTTGGATGTGGTTTGTTTTTTATGTATGGAATATGTTGAATAAAAAGGTATTTTATTGAATGCTTTCTTTATTCACTTAAATAAAGCCAATACTACTAATGAAATAAAATACATGAATTACAACTACTTTTGAAAATAAAATGTTGAGTAAAAAGTGAATAATAGTAGAAGTAGAAGAAAATGTATGAAGATTTGGTGTTGAAAGTAAAGAGTTTTGGTAGGTATTTATAGAAAAAAAATTTCAAAATTTTTGGGTTTTTTTTTTTCATTCTTTTATTGCACAAAAATTGGTTGTCCTTGGATTGGAGGAAAAATTCTAATCGGAGAGCCTAGAACGCGGCACGTGTCAGAGAGCCATTGGTGGCACTGTAGCGGAGCATTCAAATTTTTGGCACGTGCCAACATTAAAAAAAAATTTGAATGCCGGGGCTAACGTCGTCGTGACGTCAGGAATAAAACTCGGGCTGGAGCTTGGGCCAGCCCAGGTTGCTAGGTCCCACCATCTGCCCAGGCCAACACCATTTTGGGCCAAACTCCCCCCAGCCCTCCCCTTGGTCCCCTTGCTGGAACAAAATATGATAATTTTTGTAAATCTCAGAGACCATTTGTGATAAAAAGCCTTATATCTATATTACTAAAAATACTCATCTGATCAATCATTCCCGATGTAGAATCATTACAACAAAATACACTCTTCAAATTTGACTTATCGACGTCTACAAAACCTAAAAGACTGAATTGAGTCGCACTGAATAGTTTCTCCTAAGAATGTGTTGCATTCCTAAAAGGACACAAATTAATGTGCAAACAACCAATTAAAAATACCCGCAAGTGCACGAATCTAATGAAGTATAGATTATGTAAGTACGGGGTCGATCCCACGAAGAACTTGTCGGCTTCCTATAAGTTCTAATTTGAGTACGTTAAGAACACTTATTTGACACACCACAAATGCACAAATGGAAAATGGAAACTAAAAATGAGTAAATAAGTTAAAAGAAAAGAAACAAAACAAGAAACCAGAGAAAAACAGAAACATCACTTTCTATCACCTATTTATCACCTGTGAACAGTGTTTGTGAACAATGAAAATGAACAGTGACTACCGGTCGTTTTTGGGCAGATTCGTTTCTCTGTTTTTCCAGTTTCGACCTCTGTCCAGTGTTTTGCCTATAACTTTCCAAC
>NW_018921810.1:2815-15176 GCF_002207925.1 Prunus avium
ATTTCCCAAGTTTTAGGCTCGATCCGAAATCAATAGGTGTAAGAAATTGGACAATTTATGTTAAAAGGCAGTTCGTTCCTAATCGGAGTGGTTGGTATATTCCATAGTTCTAGTGATCGGATTTCACTCCAAACGAACCAATTGACTCCTCCCACCACATTATGATGTTGCCCAAGTTTTGGGCTCGATCCGAAATCAATAGTTGTAAGAAATTAGACAATTCAAATTCAAAGGCAGTTCGTTCCTAATTGGAGTGGTTGGTGTTTTGGGTAGTTCTAGAGATCGGATTTCACTCAAACTTAACCAAATGACTTCTCCCACCATATTATGATGTTACTGAAGTTTTGGGCTCGAACCGAAATCAATAGGTGTAAGAAATTGGACAATTTATGTTTTATGGCAGTTTATTCCAAATCGGAGTGGTTGGTGTATTCCATAGTTCTACAGATCTGATTTCGCTCAAACTTAACCAATTGACTCCTCCCACCGTATTATGATGTTGCCCAAGTATTGGGCTCGATCCTAAATCTATAGGTGTAAGAAATTGGACAATTCAAGTTCAGAGGCAATTCGTTCCAAATTGGAGTGGTTGGTGTTTTGGGTAGTTCAAGAGATCGGATTTCACTCAAACTTAACCAAATGACTCCTCCCACCATATTATGATGTTGCCCATGTTTTCGGCTCGTTCCGAAATCAATAGGTGTAAGAAATTGAACAATTCATGTTCAAAGGCAGTTCATTCCTAATTGGGTGGGTTGGTGTATTGGCTAGTTCTAGAGATCGGATTTCACTCAAACTTAACCGCAAGACTCCTCCCACCATATTATGATGTTGCCCATGTTTTCGGCTCGTTCCGAAATCAATAGGTGTAAGAAATTGAACAATTCATGTTCAAAGGCAGTTCATTCCTAATTGGGTGGGTTGGTGTATTGGCTAGTTCTAGAGATCGGATTTCACTCAAACTTAACCGCAAGACTCCTCCCACCATATTATGATGTTGCCCAGGTTTTGGAATTGATCCAAAATCAATAGGATTAAAAAATTACACAATTCAAGTTCAAAGGCAGTTCGTTCCTAATTGGAGTGGTTGGTCTATTCCACAGTTCTAGAGATCGGATTTTACTCAAAATTCAACAAATCACTCCTCCCACCATATTATGATGTTGCCCAAGTTTTGGGCTCGATCCGAAATCAATAGGTGCAAGAAATTGGACAATTCAAATTCAAAGGTAGTTCGTTCCTAATTGGAGTGGTTGGTGTTTTGCGTAGTTCTAGAGATCGGATTTCACTCAAACTTAACGAAATTACTCCTCCCACCATATTATGTTGTTGCCCAAGTTTTGGGCTCGATCCGAAATCAATAGGTGTAAGAAATTGGACTATTCAAGTTCAAAGGCAGTTCGTTCCTATTTGGAGTGGTTGGTGTTTTGGGTAGTTCTATAGATCGGATTTCACTCAAACTTAACCAAATGACTCCTCCCTCCATATTATATTGTTGCCCAAGTTTTGGGCTTGATCCGAAATCAATAGGTGTAAGAAATTGGACAATTCAAGTTCAACGGCAGTTCTTTCCCAATCGGTGTGGTTGGCATATTCCATAGTTCTAGAGATTGGATTTCACTCCAAACTAACCGATTGACTCCTCCCACCATATTATGATGTTGCCCAAGTTTTGGGCTCGATCCAAAATCAATAGGTGTAAGAAATTAGACAATTCAAGTTCAAAGGCAGTTCGTTCCTAATTAGAGTGGTTGGTGTTTTGGGTAGTTCTAGAGATCGGATTTCACTCAAACTTAACCAAATGACTCCTCCCACCATATTATAATGTTGCCGAAGTATTGGGCTCAATTTGAAATCTATAGGTGCAAGAAATTGGACAATTCAAGTTCAAAGGCAATTCGTTCCTAATTGGAGTGGTGGGTGTTTTGGGCAGTTCTAGAGATCGGATTTCACTCACACTTAACCAAATGACTCCTCCCACCATATTATGATGTAACCCAAGTTTTGCGCTCGATCCGAAATAAATAGGGGTAAGAAATTGGCCAATTCAAGTTCAAAGGCAGTTGGTTCCTAATTGCAGTGGTTGGTGTTTTGGGTAGTTCTAGAGATCGGATTTCACTCACACTTAACCAAATGACTCCTCCCACCATATTATGATGTTGCCCAAGTTTTGGGCTCTCTCCGAAATGAATCGGTGTAAGAAATTGGACAATTCAAGTCTAAAGGCAGTTCCTTCCTAATTGCGGAGGTTATTGTATTGGGTAGTTCTAGAGATCGGATTTCACTCAAAATTAACGAAATGACTCCTCCCACCATATTATAATGTTGCCCAGGTTTTGGGCTCGATCCGAAATCAATAGGTGTAAGAAATTAGACAATTCAAGTTCAAAGGCAGTTCGTTCCTAATTTGAGTGGTTGGTGTTTTGGGTTGTTCAAGAGATCGGATTTCAAACAAACTTCACCAAATCACTCCTCCCACCATATTATGATGTTGCCCCAGTTTTGGGCTCGATCTGAAATAAATAGGCGTAAGAAATTGGACAATTCAAGTTCAAAGGTAGTTCGTTCCTAATTGGGGTGGTTGGTGTATTGTGCAGTTCTAGAGATCGGATTTCACTCAAACTTAACCGAACGACTTCTCCCACCAGATTATGACGTTGCCCAAGTTTTGGGCTCGATGCGAAATCAATAGGTGTCAGAAATTGGACAATTCAAGTTCAAAGGCAGTTCGTTCCCAATCGGTGTGGTTGGTGTATTCCTTTGTTCTAGAGATCGGATTTCTCTCAAACTTAACCAAATGACTCCTCCAACCATATTATGATGTTGCCCAAGTTTTGGGCTCGATCCGAAATAAATAGGTGTATGAAATTGGACAATTCAAGTTCAAAGGCATTTCGTTCCCAATCGGTGTGATTGGTGTATTCCTTTGTTCTAGAGATCGGATTTCACTCAAAACTAACCAAATGACTCCTCCCACCGTATTGTGATGTTGCCCAAGTTTGGGGCTCGATTAGAAATTAATAGGTGTAAGAAATTGGACAATTCAAGTTCAAAGGCAGTTCGTTCCTAATTGGGGTGGTTGGTGTATTCCACAGTTCTAGGGATCGGATTTCACTCAAAACTAACCAAATGACTCCCCCCACCATATTATGATGTTGCCCAAGTTTTCGGCTCGATCCAAAATCAATAGTTGTCAGAAATTCGACAATTAAAGTTCAAAGGTAGTTCGTTCCTAATTGGAGTGGTTGGTGTTATGGGCAGTTCTAGAGATCGGATTTCACTCAAACTTAACCAAATGACGCCTCCCACCATATCATGATGTTGGCCAAGTTTTGGGCTCGATCCGAACTCAATTGGTTTAAGAAATAGGACAATTCAAGTTCACGGGCAGTTCGTTCCAAATTGGAGTGGTTGGTGTTTTGGGTAGTTCTAGAGATCGGACTTCACTCAAACTTAACCAAATGACTCCTCCCACCATATTATGACGTTGCCCAAGTTTTGGGCTCGATCCGAAATCAATAGGTGTAAGAAATTGGACAATTCAAGTTCAAAGACAGTTCGTTCCTAATTGGGGTGGTTGGTGTATTGGGTAGTTCTAGAGATCGGATTTCGGTCAAAGTTAACCAAATGACTCCTCCCACCATATTATGACGTTACCCAAGTTTTGGGCTCGAACCGAAATCAAAAGGTGTAAGAAATTGGACAATTCAAGTTCAAAGGCAGTTCGTTCCTAATTGGGGTGGTTGGTGTATTGTGCAGTTCTAGAGATCGGATTTCACTCAAACTTAACCGAATGACTTCTCCCACCATATTATGATGTTGCCCAAGTTTTGGGCTCGATCCGAAATCAATAGGTGTAAGAAATTGGACAATTCAAGTTCATAGGCAGTTCGTTCCTAATTGGAGTGGTTGGTGTTTTGGGTAGTTCTAGAGATCGGATTTCACTCAAACTTAACCAAATGCCTCCTCCCACCATATTATGACGTTGCCCAAGTTTTGGGCTCGAACCGAAATCAAAAGGTGTAAGAAATTGGACAATTCAAGTTCATAGGCAGTTCGTTCCTAATTGGAGTGGTTGGTGTTTTGGGTAGTTCTAGAGATCGGATTTCACTCAAACTTAACCAAATGCCTCCTCCCACCATATTATGACGTTGCCCAAGTTTTGGGCTCGAACCGAAATCAAAAGGTGTAAGAAATTGGACAATTCAAGTTCAAAGGCAGTTTGTTCCTAATTGGTGTGGTTGGTGTTTTGGGTAGTTCTAGAGATCGGATTTCACTCAAACTTAACCAAGTGACTCCTCCCACCATATTTTGATGTTACCCAAGTTTTGCCCTCAATCCGAAACCAATAGGTGTATGAAATTGGACAATTCAAGTTCACAGGCAGTTCGTTCCTAATTGGAGTGGTTGGTGTTTTGGGTAGTTCTAGAGATCGGATTTCCCTCAAACTTAACCAAATGCCTCCTCCCACCATATTTTGATGTTGCCCAAGTTTTGGGCTCGATCAGAAACCGGTAGGTGTATGAAATTGGACAATTCAAGTTCAAAGGCAGTTCGTTCCTAATTGGAGTGGTTGGTGTTTTGGGTAGTTCTAGAGATCGGATTTCACTCAAACTTAACCAAGTGACTCCTCCCACCATATTTTGTTGTTACCCAAGTTTTGGGCTCGATCCGAAATCAATAGGTGTAAGAAATTGGACAATTCTAGTTCAAAGACAGTTCATTCCTAATTGGGGTGGTTGGTGTATTGGGTAGTTCTAGAGATCGGATTTCACTCAAACTTAACCAAATGACTCCTCCCACCATATTATGTTGTTGCCCAAGTTTTGGGCTCGATCCGAAATCAATAGGTATAAGAAATTGGGCAATTTATGTTCAAAGGCAGTTCGTTCCTAATCGGAGTGGTTGGTGTATTCCATAGTTCTAGAGATCGGATTTCACTCAAAACTAACCAAATGACTCCTCCCACCATATTATGGTGTTGCCCAAGTTTTGGGCTCGATCTGAAATCAATAGGTGTAAGAAATTGGACAATTCAGGTTCAAAGGCAGTTCGTTCCTAATTGGAGTGGTTGGGGTTTTGGGTAGTTGTAGAGATCGGATTTCACTCAAACTTAACCCAGTGACTCCTCCCACCATATTATGATGTTGTTCAAGTTTTGGGCTCGATACGAAATCAATAGGTGTAAGAAATTGGACAATTCAAGTTCAAAGGCAGTTCGTTCCTAATTGGAGTGGTTGGTGTTTTGGGTAGTTCTAGAGATCGGATTTCACTTAAACTTAACCAAATGACTCCTCCCACCAGATTATGATGTTGCCCAAGTTTCGGGCTCAAGACGAAATCTATAGCTGTAAGAAATTGGACAATTTATGTTCGAAGGCAGTTCGTTCCTAATCGGAGTGGTTGGTGTATTCCGTAGTTCTAGAGATCGGATTTCACTCAAAACTAAGGAAATGACTCCTCCCACCATATTACGATGTTGCCCAAGTTTTTGGCTCGATCCGAAATCAATAGGTGTAAGAAATTGGACAATTCAAGTTCAAAGGCAGTTCGTTCCTAATTGGAGTGGTTGGTGTTTTGGGTAGTTCTAGGGATCGGATTTCACTCAAACTTAACCAAATGACTCCTCCCACCATATTATGTTGTTCCCCAAGTTTTGGGCTCGATCTGAAATCTATAGGTGTAAGAAATTGGACAATTCAAGTTCAAAGGCAGTTCGTTCCTAATTGGAGTGGTTGGTGTTTTGGGTAGTTGTAGACATCGGATTTCACTCAAACTTAACCCAATGACTCCTCCCACCATATTATCATGTTGTCCAAGTTTTGGGCTCGATCCGAAATCAATAGGTGTAAGAAATTGGACAATTAAAGTTCAAAGGCAGTTCGTTCCTAATTGGAGTGGTTGGTGTTTTGTGTAGTTCTAGAGATCGGATTTCACTTAAACTTAACCAAATGGCTCCTCCCACCAGATTATGATGTTGCTCAAGTTTCGGGCTCGATCCGAAATCTATAGGTGTAAGAAATTGGACATTTTATGTTCGAAGGCAGTTCGTTCATAATCGGAGTGGTTTGTGTATTCCTTAGTTCTAGAGATCGGATTTCACTCAAAACTAAGCAAATGACTCCTCCCACCATATTATGATGTTGCCCAAGTTTTTGGCTCGATCCGAAATCAATGGGTGTAAGAAATTGGACAATTCAAGTTCAAAGGCAGTTCGTTCCTAATTGGAGTGGTTGGTGTTTTGGGTAGTTCTAGGGATCGGATTTCACTCAAACTTAACCAAATGACTCCTCCCACCATATCATGTTGTTGCCCATGGTTTGGGTTCGATCCGAAATCAGTAGGTGTAAGAAATTGGACGATTCAAGTTCAAAGGCAGTTCGTTCCTAATTGGAGTGGTCGGTGTTTTGGGTAGTTCTAGAGATCCGATTTCACTCAAACTTAACAAAATGACTCCTCCCACCGTATTATGGTGATGCTCAAATTTTGGGCTCGATCCAAAATCAATAGGTGTATGAAATTGGACAATTTATATTCAAAGGCAGTTCGTTTCTAATCGGAGTGGTTGGTGTATTCCATAGTTCAAGAGATCGGATTTCACTCAAAACTAACCAAATGACTCCTCCCACCATATTATGATGTTGCCCAAGTTTTGGGCTCGATCCGAAATCAATAGGTGTAAGAAATTGGAGAATTCAAGTTGAAAGGCAATTCGTTCCAAATTGGAGTGGTCGATGTATTCCATAGTTCTAGAGATCGGATTTCACTCAAAATTAACCAAATGACTCCTCCGACCACATTATGATGTTGCCCAACTTTTGGGATCGATCCGAAATCAATATGTGTAAAAAATGGGACAATTCAAGTTCAAAGGCAGTTCGTTCCTAATTGGAGAGGTTGGTGTTTTGGGTAGTTCTAGAGATCGGATTTCACTCAAACTTAACCAAATGACTCCTCCCACCATATTATGATGTTGGCCGAGTTTTGGGCTCGATCCGAAATCAATAGGTGTAAGAAATTGGACCATTCAAGTTGAAAGGCAGTTCGTTCCAAGTTGGAGCGGTCGGTGTTTTGGGCAGTTCTAGAGATATGATTTCACTCAAACTTAACCAAATTACTCCTCCCCCCATATTATGATGTGGCCCAAGTTTTGGGCTCGATCCGAAATAAATAGGTTTTAGAAATTGGACAATTTATGTTCAATGGCAGTTCGTTCCTAATCGGAGTGGTTGGTGTATTCCATAGTTCTAGAGATCGGATTTCATTCAAAACTAACCAAATGACTCCTGCCACCATATTATGTTGTTGCCCAAGTTTTTAGCTCGATCCGAAATCAATAGATGTAAGAAATTGGACAATTCAAGTTCGAAGGCAGTTCGTTCGCAATTGGAGTGGTTGGTGTATTCCATAGTTCTAGAGATCGTATTTCACTCAAAACTAACCAAATGACTCCTCCCGCCATATTATGATGTTGCCCAAGTTTTGGGCTCGATCCGAAATGAATAGGAGTAAGATATTGGACAATACAAGTTCAAAGGCAGTTCGTTCCTAATTGGTGTGGTTGGTGCATTGGGTAGTTCTAGAGATCGGATTTCACTCAAAAGTAACCAGATGACTCCTCCCATCATAATATGACGTTGCCCAAGTTTTGGGCTCGATCCGAAATCAACAGGTGTAAGAAATTGGACAATTCAAGTTCAAAGGCAGTTCGTTCCTAATTGGGGTGGTTGGTGTTTTGGGTAGTTCTAGAGATCGGATTTCACTCAAACTTAACCAAATGACTCCTCCCACCATATTATGATGTTGCCCAAGTTTTGGGCTCGATCCGAAACCATTAGGTGAAAGAAATTGGACAATTCAGGGTCAAAGGCAGTTCGTTCCTAATTGGAGTGGTTGCTGTTTTGGGTAGTTCTAGAGATCGGATTTCACTCAAACTTAACCAAACGACTCCTCCCACCATATGTTGATGTTGCCCAAGTTTTGGGCTCGATGAGAAACCAATAGGTGTAAGAAATTGGACAATTCAAGTTCAAAGGCAGTTCGTTCCAAATTGGAGTGGTTGGTGTTTTGGGTTGTTCTAGAGATCGGAGTTCACTCAAACTTAACCAAATGACCCCTCCCACCATATTATGATGTTGCCCAAGTTTGGGGCTCGATCCGAAATTAATAGGTGTAAGAAATTGGACACTTCAAGTTCAAAGGCAGTTCGTTCCAAATTGGAGTGGTTGGTGTTTTGGGTAGTTCTAGAGATCATATTTCACTCAAACATAACCAAATGACTCCTCCCACCATATTATGATGTTGCCCAAGTTTTGTGCTCGATCCGAAATCAATAGGTGTAAGAAATTGGACAATTCAAGTTCACAGCCAGTTCGTTCCTAATTGGAGTGGTTGGTGTTTTGGGTAGTTCTATAGATCGGATTTCACTCAAACTTAACCAAGCGACTCCGCCCACCAATAGGTGTAAGAAATTGGACAATTCAAGTTCAAAGACAATTCGTTCCTAATTGGGGTGGTTGGTGTATTGGGTAGTTCTAGAGATCGGGTTTCTCTCAAACTTAACCAAATGACTCCTCCCACCATATTATGTGGTTGCCCAAGTTTTAGGCTCGATCCGAAATCAATAGGTGTAAGAAATTGGACAATTCAAGTTCAAAGGCAGTACGTTCAGAATTCGAGTGGTTGGTATTTTGGGTAGTTGTAGAGATCGGATTTCACTTCAACTTAACCCAATGACTCCTCCCATCATATTATGATGTTGTCCAAGATTTTTGCTAGATTCGAAATCAATAGGTGTAAGACATTGGACAATTCAAGTTCAAAGGCAGTTCGTTCCTAATTGGAGTGGTTGGTGTTTTGGGTAGTTCTAGAGATCGGATTTCCCTCAAAACTAAGCAAATGACTCCTCCCACCATATTATGATATTGCCCAAGATTGGGGCTCGATCCAAAATCAATAGGTGTAAGAAATTGGACAATTCAAGTTCAAAGGCAGTTCGTTCTTAATTGGAGTGGTTGGTGTTTTGGGGAGTTCTAGGGATCGGATTTCACTCAAACTTAACCGAATGACTCCTCCCACCATATTATGATATTGCCCAAGATTGGGGCTCGATCCAAAATCAATAGGTGTAAGAAATTGGACAATTCAAGTTCAAAGGCAGTTCGTTCTTAATTGGAGTGGTTGGTGTTTTGGGGAGTTCTAGGGATCGGATTTCACTCAAACTTAACCGAATGACTCCTCCCACCATATTATGATATTGCCCAAGATTGGGGCTCGATCCAAAATCAATAGGTGTAAGAAATTGGACAATTCAAGTTCAAAGGCAGTTCGTTCTTAATTGGAGTGGTTGGTGTTTTGGGGAGTTCTAGGGATCGGATTTCACTCAAACTTAACCGAATGACTCCTCCCACCATATTATGATATTGCCCAAGATTGGGGCTCGATCCAAAATCAATAGGTGTAAGAAATTGGACAATTCAAGTTCAAAGGCAGTTCGTTCTTAATTGGAGTGGTTGGTGTTTTGGGTAGTTCTAGGGATCGGATTTCACTCAAACTTAACCCAATGACTCCTCCCACCATATTATGATGTTGCCCAAGATTGGGGCTCGATCCAAAATCAATAGGTGTAAGAAATTGGACAATTCAAGTTCAAATGCAGTTCCTTCATAATTGGGGTGGTTGGTGTCTTGGGTAGTTGTAGAGATCGGATTTCACTCAAACTTAACCGAATGACTCCTCCCACCATATTATGTTGTTGTCCAAGTTTGGGGCTCGATCCAAAATCAATAGGTGTAATAAATTGGACAGTTCAAGTTCAAAGGCAGTTCGTTCCTAATTGGAGTGGTTGGTGTTTTGGGTAGTTCTAGAGATTGGATTTCACTCAAACCTCCCACCGGATTATGATGTTGCCCAAGTTTTGGGCTCGATCCGAAATCTATTGGTGCAAGAAATTGGACAATTTGTGTTCAAAGGAAGTTCGTTCCTAATCGGAGTGGTTGGTGTATTCCATAGTTCTAGAGATCGGATTTCACCCAAAACTAAGCAAATGACTCCTCCCACCATATTATGATGTTGCCCAAGTTTTTGGCTCGATCCGAAATCAATAGGTGTAAGAAAATGGACAATTCAAGTTCAAAGGCAGTTCCTTGATAATTAGGGTGGTTGGTGTCTTGGGTAGTTTGGGAGATCGCCTTTCACTCAAAATTAACCAAATGACTCCACCCACCATATGATGATGTTGCCCATGTTTTCGGCTCGATCCGAAATGAATAGGTGTAAGAAATTGGACAATTCAAGTTCAAAGGCAGTTCCTTGATAATTAGGGTGGTTGGTGTCTTGGGTAGTTTGGGAGATCGCCTTTCACTCAAAATTAACCAAATGACTCCACCCACCATATGATGATGTTGCCCATGTTTTCGGCTCGATCCGAAATGAATAGGTGTAAGAAATTGGACAATTCAAGTTCAAAGGCAGTTCCTTGATAATTAGGGTGGTTGGTGTCTTGGGTAGTTTGGGAGATCGCCTTTCACTCAAAATTAACCAAATGACTCCACCCACCATATGATGATGTTGCCCATGTTTTCGGCTCGATCCGAAATGAATAGGTGTAAGAAATTGGACAATTCAAGTTCAAAGGCAGTTCCTTGATAATTAGGGTGGTTGGTGTCTTGGGTAGTTTGGGAGATCGCCTTTCACTCAAAATTAACCAAATGACTCCACCCACCATATGATGATGTTGCCCATGTTTTCGGCTCGATCCGAAATGAATAGGTGTAAGAAATTGGACAATTCAAGTTCAAAGGCAGTTCGTTCCTAATCGGAGTGGTTGGTGTATTCCATAGTTCTAGAGATTGGATTTCACTCAAACTTAACCAAATGACTCCCCCAACCATATTATGATGTTGCCCATGTTTTGGGCTCGATCCGAATTCAATCGGTATAAGAAATTGGACAATTCAAGTTCAAAGGCAGTTTGTTCCTAATTGGAATGGTTGGTGTTTTGGGTAGTTCTAGAGATCGGATTTCACTCAAACTTAACCAAATGACTCCTCCCACCGTATTATGATGTTGCCCAAGTTTTGGGCTTGATCCGAAATCAATCGGTGTAAGAAATTGGAGAAATTCAAGTTCAAAGGCAGTTCGTTCCAAATTGGAGTGGTTGGTGTGTTGGGTAGTTCTAGAGACCGGATTTCACTCAAACTTAACCAAATGACTCCTCCCACCATATTATGATGTTGCCCAAGTTTTGGGCTCGATCCGAAATCAATAGGTGTAAGAAAGTGGACAATTTTTGTTTTATGGCAGTTCATTCCTAATCGGAGTGGTTGGTGTATTCCGTTGTTCTAGAGATCGGATTTCACTCGAAAGTAACCAAATGACTCCTCCTACCATATTATGATGTTGCCCAAGTTTTGGGCTCGATCCAAAATGAATAGGTGTAAGAAATTGGACAATTCAAGTTCAAAGGCATTTCGTTCCTAATTGGAGTGGTTTGTGTTTTGGGTAGTTCTAGAGATCGGATTTCACTCAAACTTAACCAAAGGACTCCTCCCACCATATTATGATGTCGCCCAAGTTTTGGGCTCGATCTGAAATCAATAGGTGTAAGAAATTGGACAATTCAAGTTCAAAGGCAGTTCGTTCCTGGTTGGAGTGGTTGGTGTTTTGGGCAGTTCTGGAGATCGGATTTCCCTCAAACATAACCAAATGACCCCTCCCACCATATTATGATGTTGCCCAAGTTTTGGGCTCGATCCGAAATCAATAGGTGTATGAAATTGGACAATTCAAGTTCAAAGGCAGTTCGTTCCTGGTTGGAGTGGTTGGTGTTTTGGGCAGTTCTGGAGATCGGATTTCACTCAAACATAACCAAATGACTCCTCCCACCATATTATGATGTTGCCCGAGTTTTGGGCTCGATCCGAAATCAATAGGTGTAAAAAATTGGACAATTCAAGTTCAAGGGCAGTTCTTTCCTAATTGGAGTGGTTGTTGTTTTGGGTAGTTCTAGAGATCGGATTTCAATCAAACTTAACCAAATGACTCCTCCAAACATATTATGATGTTGCCCCAGTTTTGGGCTCGATCCGAAATCAATAGGTGTAAAAAATTGGACAATTCAAGTTCAAGGGCAGTTCTTTCCTAATTGGAGTGGTTGTTGTTTTGGAGATCGGATGTTGTTAATTATTATGTTAACTCGCAATTGTACGGGGCAATTAGTAATATAGCAAGACAAGTACGAGGTCGTACCCACGAAGACTGAGAAGTTCAGATTAGTTATGTACGTAGATTACCGAATTCAAGAAGTTAGGAAGTTAAGTCTAAAACAGAAATTAAAGTGAGAGTGATTGTGATTGTGAAA
>NW_018921810.1:17759-31040 GCF_002207925.1 Prunus avium
TCAAACTTAACCAAATGACTCCTCCCACCATATTATGATGTTGCCCAAGTTTTGGGAACGATCCGAAATCAATAGTTGTAAGAAATTGGACAATTCAAGTTGAAAGGCAGTTCGTTCCTAATTGAAGTGGTTGGTGTATTCCATAGTTCTGGGGATCGGATTTCTCTCAAAATTAACTGAATGACTCCTCCCACCATATTATGTTGTTGCCCAAGTTTTGGGCTCGATCCGAAACCAATAGGTGTAAGAAATTGGACAATTCAAGTTCAAAGGCGGTTCGTTCCTAATTGGGGTGGTTGGTGTTCGTGGTAGTTCTAGAGATCGGATTTCACTCAAAATTAACCAAATGAGTCCTCGCACCATATTATGATGTTGCCCAAGTTTTGGTTTCGATCCGAAATCAATAGGTGTAAGAAATTGGACAATTCAAGTTCAGAGGCAATTCGTTCCTAATTGGAGTGGTCGGTGTTTTGGGTATTTCTAGAAATTGGATTTCACTCAAACTTAACCAAATGACTCCTCCCAACATATTATGATATTTCCCAAGTTTTGGGCTCGATCCGAAATCAATAGGTGTAAGAAATTGGACAATTCAAGTTCAAAGGCAGTTCGTTCCTAATTGAAGTGGTTGGTGTATTTCCTAGTTGTAGAGATCGAATTTTACTCAAAATTAACCGAATGACTCCTCCCACCATATTATGTTGTTGCCCAACTTAAGGGGTTGATCCGAAATCATTAGGTGAAAGAAATTGCACAATTCAAGTTCAATGGCAGTTCGTTCCTAATTGGGGTGGTTGGTGTATTGGGTAGTTCTAGAGATCGGATTGCACTCAAAATTAACCAAATGACTACTCCCACCATATTATGATGTTGCCCAAGTTTTGGGCTCTATCCGAAATCAATAGGTGTAAGAAATTGGACAATTCAAGTTCAAAGGCAGTTCGTTCCTAATTGAAGTGGTTGATGTATTCCAAAGTTCTAGAGATCGGATTTCACTCAAAACTAGCCAAATGACTCCTCCCATCATATTGTGATGTTGCCAAAGTGTTGGGCACGATCCAAAATCAATAGGTGTAAGAAATTGGACAATTCAAGTTCAAAGGCAGTTCATTCCTAATTAGAGTGGTTGGTGATTTGGGTAGTTCTAGAGATCGGATTTCACTCAAACTTAACCAAATGAGTCCTCCCACCATACTATGATGTTGCCCAAGGTTTGGGCTCGATCCGAAATCAATAGGTGTAAGAAATTGGACAATTCAACTTCAAAGGTAGTTCGTTCCTAATCGGAGTGGTTCTAGGGATCGGATTTCACTCAAACTTAACCAAACGACTCCTCCCACCATATTATGATGTTGCCCAAGTTTTGAGCCCGATCCGAAATCAGTAAGTTTAAGAAATTTGAGAATTTATGTTCAAAGGCAGTTCCTTCCTAATCGGAGTGGTTGGTGTATTCCATAGTTCTAGTGATCGGATTTCACTCAAAACAAACCAAATGACTCCCACCATATTGGGATGTTGCCCAAGTTTTGGGCTCGATCCGAAATCAATAGGTGTAAGAAATTGGACAATTTATGTTCAAAGGCAGTTCGTTCCTAATCGGAGTGGTTGGTGTATTCCATAGTTCTAGAGATCGAATTTCAAACAAAACTAACCAAATGACTCCTCCCACCATATTATGATGTTGCCCAAGTTTTGGGCTCGATCCGAAATCAATAGGGGTAAGAGATTGGACAATTCAAGTTCAAAGGCAGTTTGTTCCTAGTTGGAGTGGTTGGTGTTTTGGGTAGTTCTAGAGATCGGATTTCACTCAAACTTAACCAAATGACTCCTCCCACCATATTATGATGTTGCCCATGTTTTGGTCTCGTTCCGAAATCAATAGGTGTACGAAATTGGACAATTTTTGTTCAAAGGCAGTTCGTTCCTCATTTGGGTGGTTGGTGTATTGGGTAGTTCTAGAGATCGGATTTCACTGAAACACAACCAAATGACTGCTCCCACCGTATTATGATGTTGCCCAAGTTTTGGGCTCGTTCCAAAATCAATACGTGTAAGAAATTGGAGAATTCAAGTTGAAAGGCAGTTGGATCCTAATTCCAGTGGCTGGTGTTTTGGGTAGTTCTAGAGATCAGATTTCTGTCAAACTTAACCAAATGACTCCTCCCACCATATTATGATGTTGCCCAAGTTTTGGGCTCGATCCGAAATCAATACGTGTAAGAAATTGGACAATTTATGTTCAAAGGCAGTTCGTTCCTAATTGGATTGGTTGGTGTTTTGGGTAGTTCTAGAGATTGGATTTCACACAAACTTTACCAAATGACTCCTCCCACCATATTATGACGTTGCCCAAGTTTTGGGCTCGGTCCGAAATCAGTAGCTGCAAGAAATTGCACAATCCAAGTTCAAAGGCAGGTCGTTCCCAATTGGAGTGGTTGGTGTTTTGGGCAGTTCTAGAGATCGGATTTCACCCAAAACAGACCAAACGACTCCTCCCACCATATTATGATGTTGCCCAAGTTTTGGGCGCGATCCGGAATCAATAGATGTAAAAAATTGGACAAGTTATGTTCAAAGGCAGTTCATTCCTAATCGGAGCAGTTGGTGTATTCCATAGTTCTAGAGATCGGATTTCACTCAAAACTAACCCAATGACTCCTCCCACCATATTGTGATGTTGCCCAAGTTTTGGGCTCGATCCGAATTCAATACTTGTAAGAAATTGGACAATTCAGGTTGAAAGGAAGTTCGTTCCTAATTGGAGTGGTTGGTGTTTTGGGTAGTTCTAGAAATCGGATTTCACTCAAACTTAACCAAATGACTCCTCCCACCATATTATGGTGTTGCCCAAGTTTTGGGCTCGATCCGAAATCAATAGGTGTAAGAAATTGGACAATTCAAGTTCAAAGGCAGTTCGTTCCCAATTGGAGTGGTTGGTGTTTTGGGCAGTTCTAGAGATCGGATTTCACCCAAAACAGACCAAACGACTCCTCCCACCATATTATGATGTTGCCCAAGTTTTGGGCGCGATCCGGAATCAATAGATGTAAGAAATTGGACAATTTAGGTTGGAAGGCAGTTCGTTCCGAATCGGAGAGGTTGGTGTATTCCATACTTCTAGAGATCGGATTTCACTCAAAACTAACCAAATGACTCCTCCCACCATATTGTGATGTTGCCCAAGTTTTGGGCACGATCCGAAATCAATAGGTGTAAGAAATTGGACAATTCACGTTCAAAGGCAGTTCGTTCCTAATTGGGGTGGTTGGTGGATTGGGTAGTTCTAGATATCGGATGTCACTCAAACTTAACGAAATGACTCCTCCCACCATATTACGATGTTGCCCAAGTTTTGGGCTCGATCCAAAATCAATAGGTGTAAGAAATTGGACAATTCAAGTTTAAAGGCAGTTCCTTCCTAATTGCAGTGGTTGATGTATTGCGTAGTTCTAGAGATCGGATTTCATGCAAACTTAACCAAATGACTCCTCCCACCATATTATGATGTGGCCCAAGTTTTGGGCTCGATTCGAAATAAATAGGTGTAAGAAATTGGACAACTTCAAAGGAAGTTCGTTCCTAATTTTAGTGGTTGGTGTTTTGGGTAGTTCTAGAGATTGGATTTCACACAAACTTTACCAAATGACTCCTCCCACCATATTATGATGTTGCCCAAGTTTTGGGCGCGATACGGAATCAATAGATGTAAGAGATTGGACAATTTATGTTCAAAGGCAGTTCGTTCCTAATCTGAGCGGTTGGTGTATTCCATAGTTCTAGAGATTGAATTTCACTCAAAACTAACCAAATGACTCCTCCCACCATATTATGATGTTGCCCAAGTTTTGGGCTCAATCCGAGACCAAAAGGTGTAAAAAATTGGACAATTCAAGTTCAACGGCAGTTCGTTCCAAATTGGAGTGGTTGGGGTAATTGGTAGTTCTAGCGATTGGATTTCACTCAAAAGACACCAAATGACTCATCCCCCCATATTATGATGTTGCTAAAGTTTTGGACTCGTTCCGAAATCAATAGGTGTAAGAAATTAGACAATTCAAGTTCAACGGCAGTTCGTTCCAAATTGGTGTGGTTGGTGTATTCCATACTTCTAGCGATTAGATTTCTCTCAAAACTCACCAAATGACTCCTCCCACCATATTACGATGTTGCCCAAGTTTTGGGCTCGATCCGAAATCAATAGGTTTAAGAAATTGGACAATTTATGTTCAAAGGCAGTTCGTTCCTAATCGGAGTGGTTGGTGTATTCCATAGTTGTAGAGATCGGATTTCACTCAAAACTAACCAAAAGACTCCTCCCACTATATTGTGATGTTGCCCAAGTTTTGGGCTCGATCCGAAATCAATAGGTGTAAGAAATTGGACAATTCAAGTTCACAGGCAGTTCGTTCCTAATTGGAGTGGTTCATGTTTTGGGCAGTTCTAGAGATCGGATTTCACTCAAACTTAACCAAATGACTCCTCCCACCATATTATGATGTTGCCCAAGTTTTGGGCTCGATCCGAAATCAATAGGTGTAAGAAATTGGACAACTCAAGTTCAAAGGCAGTTCGTTCCTAACTAGAGTGGTTGGTGTTTTGGGTAGTTCTAGAGATCGGATTTCACTCAAACTTATCCAAATGACTCCTCCCACCCTATTATGATGTTGGCCAAGTTTTGGGCTCGATCCGAAATCAATAGGTGTCAGAAATTGGAGAATTCACGTTCAAAGGCAGTTCGTTCCTGATTGGAGTGGTTGGTGTTTTGGGTAGTTCTAGAGGTCGAATTTCACTCAAACTTAACCAAATGACTCCTCCCACCATATTATGATGTTGCCGAAGTTTTGGGCTCGATCCGAAATCAATAGGTGTATGAAATTGGACAATTCAAGTTCAAAGGCAGTTCGTTCCTAATCAGAGCGGTTGGTGTATTCCATAGTTCTAGAGATCGGATTTCACTCAAAACTAACCAAATGACTCCTCCCACCCTATTATGATGTTGGCCAAGTTTTGGGCTCGATCCGAAATCAATAGGTGTAAGAAATTGGACAATTCAAGTTCAAAGGCAGTTCGTTCGTAATTGGAGTGGTTGTTGTTTTGGGAAGTTCTAGAGATCGGATTTCACTCAAACTTAACCACATGACTCCTCCCACTGTATTATGATGTTGCCCCAGTTTTGGGCTCGATCCGAAATCAATAGGTGTAAGAAATTGGACAATTCAAGTTCAAAGGCAGTTCGTTCCTAATTGGAGTGGTTGATGTTTTGGGCAGTTCTAGAGATCGGATTTCACTCAAACTTAACCAAATGACTCCTCCCACCATATTTTGATGTTGCCCAAGTTTTAGGATCGATCCGAAATCAGTAGGTGTAAGAAATTGGACAATTCAAGTTCTAAGGCAGTTCGTTCCTAATCGGAGTGGTTGGTGTATTCCATAGTTCTAGAGATCGGATTTCACCCCAAACTAACAAAATGACTCATCCCGCCATATTATGACGTTGCCCAAGTTTTGGGATCGATCCGAAATAAATAGATGTAAGAACTTGGACAATTTATGTTCAAAGGCAGTTCGTTCCTAATCGGAGTGGTTGGTGTATTCCATAGTTCTAGAGATCGGATTTCACCCAAAACTAACCAAATGACTACTCCCACAATATTATGAAGGTGCCCAAGTTTTGGGCTCGATCCGAAATCAATAGGTGTAAGAAATTGGACAATTCAAGTTCAAAGGCAGTTCGTTCCTAACTAGAGTGGTTGGTGTTTTGGGTAGTTCTAGAGATCGGATTTCACGCAAACCTAGCCAAATGACTCCTCCCACAATATTATGATCTGACCCAAGTTTTGGACTCGTTCCGAAATCAATAGGTGTAAGAAATTGGACAATTGAAGTTCAAAGGCATTTCGTTCCCAATCAGAGTGGTTGGTGTATTCCATAGTTCTAGAGGTCGGATTTCTCTCAAAACTAACCAAATGACTCCTCCCACCATATTGTGACGTTGCCCAAGTTTTGGGCTCGATCCAAAATCAATAGGTTAAAGAACTTGGGCAATTTATGTTCAAAGGCGGTTCGTTCCTAGTCGGAGTGGTTGGTGCATTCCACAATTCTAGAGATCGGATTTCACTCCAAACAAACCAAATGACTTTTCCCACCATATTGTGATGTTGCCCAAGTTTTGGGCTCGGTCCGAAATCAATAGGTGTAAGAAATAGGACAATGCAAGTTCAATGACAGTTCGTTCCTAATTGGAGTGGTTGGTGTTTTGGGTAGTTCTAGAGATCGGATTTCACTTAAACTTAACCAAATGACTACTCCCACCATATTATGATGTTGCCCAAGTTTTGGGCCCGATCCGAAATCAATAGCTGTAAGAAATTGGACAATTCAAGTTCAAAGGCAATTCGTTCCTAATTGGAGTGGTTGGTGTTTTGGTTAGTTCTATCGATCGGATTGCACTCAAACTTAACAAAATGACTCCTCCCACCGTATTATGATGTTGCCCAAGTTTTGGGTTCGATCCGAAATCAATAGGTGTGAGAAATTGGACAATTCAAGTTCAAAGGCAGTTTGTTCCTAATTGGAGTAGTTGGTGTTTTGGGTAGTTCTAGAGATCGGATTTCACTCAAACTTAACCAAATGACTCCTCCCACCATATTATGTTGTTGCCCAAGTTTTGGGCTCGATCTGAAACCAATAGGTGTAAGAAATTGGACAATTCAAGTTCAAAGGCAGTTCGTTCCAAATTGGAGTGATTGGTGTTTTGGGTTGTTCTAGAGATCGGATTTCACTCAAACTTAACGAAATGACTCCTCCCACCACATTGTGATGTTCCCCAAGTTTTGGGCTCGATCCGAAATCAATAGGTTTAAGAAATTGGACAATTCAAGTTCAAAGGCATTTCGTTCCGAATTGGAGTGGTGGGTGTTTTGGCTAGTTCTAGTGTTCGTATTTCACTCAAACTTAACCAAATGACTCCTCCCACCATATTATGTTGTTGCCCAAGTTTTGGGCCCGATCTGAAACCAATAGGTGTAAGAAATTGGACAATTCAAGTTCGAAGGCAGTTCGTTCCTAATTGGAGTGGTTGGTGTTTTCGGTTGTTCTAGGGATCGGATTTCACTCAAACTTAACGAAATGACTCCTCCCACCACATTGTGATGTTCCCTAAGTTTTGGGCTCGAGCCGAAATCAATAGGTGTAAGAAATTGGACAATTTATGTTTTATCGCAGTTCATTCCTAATCGGAGTGGTTGGTGTATTCCATTGTTCTGGAGATCGGATTTCACTCAAAACTGACCAAATGATTCCTCCCACCATATTATGATGTTGCCCATGTTTTGGGCTCGATCCGAAATCAATAGTTGCAAGACATTGGACAATTCAAGTTCAAAGGCAGTTCGTTCCTAATTGGAGTGGTTGCGGTTTTGGGTAGTTCTAGAGGTCGGATTTCACTCAAACTTAACCAAATGACTCCTCCCACCATATTATGGTGTTGCCCAAGTTTTGGGCTCGATCCGAAATCAATAGGTGTAAGAAATTGGACAATTCTAGTTCAAAGGCAGTTCGTCCCTAATTGGAGTGGTTGGTGTTTTGGGAAGTTCAAGAGATCGGATTTCACTCAAACATAACCATATGACTCCTCCCGCCATATTATGTTGGTGCCCAAGTTTTGGGCGGGATCCGAAATCAATAGGTGTGAGAAATTGGACAATTTATGTTTTATCGCAGTTCATTCCTAATTGGAGTGGTTGGTGTTTTGGGTAGTTCTAGAGATTGGATTTCACTCAAACAAAACCAAATGACTCCTCCCACTATATTATGATATTGCCCAAGTTTTGGGCTCGATCCGAAATCAATAGGTGTAAGAAATTGGACAATTTATGTTCTAAGGCAGTTCGTTCCCAATCGTAGTGGTTGGTGTATTCCATAGTTCTAGAGATCGGATTTCACTCAAAACTAACCGCATGACTCCTCCCACGATATGATGATGTTGCACAAGTTTTGGGCTCGATCCGAAATCAATAGGTGTATGAAATTGGACAATTCAATTTCACAGGCAGTTCGTTCCAAATTGGGATGGTTGGTGTATTGGGCTGTTCTAGAGATCAGATTTCAGTCAAAATTAACCACATGACTCCTCCCACCATATTACGATGTTGTCCAAGTTTTGGGCTCGATCCGAAATCAGTAGGTGTAAGAAATTGGACAATTCAAGTTCAAAGGCAATTCGTTCCTAATTGGAGTGGTTGGTGTATTCCATACTTCCAGCGATCGGATTTCACTTAAACTTAACCAAATGACTCCTCCCACCATATTATGATGTTGCCCAAGTTTTGGTCCCGATCCGAAATCAATAGGTGTAAGAAATTGGACAATTCAAGTTCGAAAGTAGTTCGTTCCAAATCGGAGTGGTTGGTGTATTCCACAGTTCTGGAGATCGGATTTCACTCAAAATTAGCCAAATGACTCCTCCCACCAAATTATGTTGTTGCCCAAGTTTTGGGGTTGATCCGAAATCAAAAGGTGTAAGAAATTGGACAATTCAATTTCACAGGCCGTTCGTTTCTAATTGGGATGGTCGGTGTGTTGGGCAGTTCTAGAGATCGGATTTCACTCAAAACAAACCAAATGACTTTTCCCACCATATTGTGATGTTGCCCATGTTTTGGGCTCGATCCGAAATCAATAGGTGTAAGAAATAGGACAATGCAAGTTCAATGGCAGTTCGTTCCTAATTGGAGTGGTTGGTGTTTTGGGTATTTCTAGAGATCGGATTTCACTTAAACTTAACCAAATGACTCCTCCCACCATATTATTATGTTGCCCAAGTTTTGGGCCCGATCCGAAATCAATAGGTGTAAGAAATTGGACAATTCAAGTTCGAAGGCAGTTCGTTCCTAATCGGAGTGGTTGGTGTATTCCATAGTTGTAGAGATCGGATTTCACTCAAAACTAACCAAATGACTCCTCCCACCATATTATGATGTGGCCCAAGTTTTGGGCTCGATCCGAAATCAATAGTTTTAAAAACTTTGACAATTTATGTTCAAAGGCAGTTCATTCCTAGTCGGAGTGGTTGGTGTATTCCATAGTTGTAGAGATCGGATTTCACTCAAAACTAACCAAATGACTCCTCCCGCCATATTTTGATGTTGCCCAAGTTTTGGGCTCGATCCAAATTCAATAGGTTTAAGAACTTGGACAATTTATGTTCAAAGGCTGTTCGTTCCTAGTCGGAGTGGTTGGTGCATTCCACAATTCTAGAGATCGGATTTCACTCAAAACAAACCAAATGACTTTTCCCACCATATTGTGATGTTGCCCAAGTTTTGGGCTCGATCCGAAATCAATAGGTGTAAGAAATAGGACTATGCAAGTTCAATGGCAGTTCGTTCCTAATTGGAGTGGTTGGTGTTTTGGGTAGTTCTAGAGATCGGATTTCACTTAAACTTAACCAAATGACTCCTCCCACCATATTATGATGTTGCCCAAGTTTTTTGCTCGATCCGAAATCAATAGGTGCAAGACATTGGACAATTCAAGTTCAAAGGCAGTTCGTTCCTAATTGGAGTGGTTGGTGTTTTGGGTAGTTCTAGAGATCGGATTTCACTCAAAATTAACCAAATGACTCCTCCCACCATATTATGGTGTTGCCCAAGTTTTAGGCTCGATCCGAAATCAATAGGTGTAAGAAATTGGACAATTCTAGTTCAAAGGCAGTTCGTCCCTAATTGGAGTGGTTGGTGTTTTGGGTAGTTCTAGAGATCGGATTTCACTCAAACATAACCATATGACTCCTGCCGCCATATTATGATGGTGCCCAAGTTTTGGGCTGGATCCGAAATCAATAGGTGTAAGAAATTGGACAATTCAAGTTCAAAGGCAGTTTGTTCCTAATTGGAGTGGTTGGTGTTTTGGGTAGTTCTAGAGATCGGATTTCACTCAAACATAACCAAATGACTCCTCCCACCATATTATGATGTTCCCCAAGTTTTGGGTTCGATCCGAAATCAATAGGTGTGAGAAATTGGACAATTCAAGTTCAAAGGCAGTTCGTTCCCAATCGTAGTGGTTGGTGTATTCCATAGTTCTAGAGATCGGATTTCACTCAAAACTAATCGCATGACTCCTCCCACCATATGATGATGTTGCACAAATTTTGGGCTCGATCCGAAATCAATAGGTGTATGAAATTGGACAATTTATGTTCAGAGGCAATTCGTTCCTAGTCGGAGTGGTTGGTGTATTCCATAGTTCTAGAGATCGGATTTCACTCAAAATTAACCAAATGACTCCTCCCACCATATTTTGATGATGTCCAAGTTTTGGGCTCGATCTGAAATCAGTAGGTGTATGAAATTGAACAATTTATGTTCAAAGGCAATTCGTTCCTAGTTGGAGCGGTTGGTGTATTACATAGTTCTAGAGATCGGATTGCACTCAAAATTAACCGAATGACTCCTCCCACCATGTTATGTTGCTGCCCAAGTTTTGGGGTTGATCCGAAATCAACAGGTGTAAGAAATTGGACAATTCAATTTCACAGGCAGTTCGTTCCAAATTGGGATGGTTGGTGTATTGGGCAGTTCTAGAGATCAGATTTCACTCAAAATTAACCACATGACTCCTCCCACCATATTATGATGTTGTCCAAGTTTTGGGCTCGATCCGAACTCAGTAGGTGTAAGAAATTGGACAATTCAAGTTCAAAGGCAATTCGTTCCTAATTGAAGTGGTTGGGGTATTCCACAGTTCTAGAGATTGGATTTCACACAAAATTAGCCAAATGACTCCTCCCACCAAATTATGTTGTTGCCCAAGTTTTGGGGTTGATCCGAAATCAAAAGGTGTAAGAAATTGGACAATTCAATTTCACAGGCAGTTCGTTTCTAATTGGGATGGTCGGTGTATTGGGCAGTTCTAGAGATCGGATTTCACTCAAACTTAACCAAACGACTCCTCCCACCATATGATGATGTTGCCCAAGTTTTGGGCTCGATCCGAAATCAATAGGTGTAAGAAATTGGACAATTCAAGTTCAAAGGAAGTTCGTTCCTAATTGGAGTGGTTGGTGTTTTGGGTAGTTCTAGAGATCGGATTTCACTCAAACTTAACCAAACGACTCCTCCCACCATATGATGATGTTGCCCAAGTTTTGGGCCCGATCCGAAATCAATAGGTGTAAGAAATTGGACAATTCAAGTTCGAAGCCAGTTCGTTCCTAATCGGAGTGGTTGGTGTAGTCCACAGTTCTGGAGATCGGATTTCACTCAAAAGTAGCCAAATGACTCCTCCCACGAAATTATGTTGTTGCCCACGTTTTGGGGTTGATCCGAAATCAAAAGGTGTAAGAAATTGGACAATTCAATTTCACAGGCAGTTCATTCCAAATCGGAGTGGTTGGTGTATTCCATACTTCTAGCGATTGGATTTCACTCAAAACTCACCAAATGACTCCTCCCACCATATTATGAAGTTGCCCAAGTTTTGGGCCCGATCCGAAATCAATAGGTGTAAGAAATTGGACAATTCAATTTCACAGGCAGTTCATTCCAAATCGGAGTGGTTGGTGTATTCCATACTTCTAGCGATTGGATTTCACTCAAAACTCACCAAATGACTCCTCCCACCATATTATCAAGTTGCCCAGGTTTTGGGCTCGATCCAAAATCAATAGGTGTCAGAAATTGGACAATTCAAGTTCAACGGCAGTTCGTTCGTAATTGGAGTGGTTGGTGTATTCTATACTTCTAAAGATTGAATTTCACACAAAACTCACCAAATGACTCCTCCCACCATATTATGAAGTTGCCCAAGTTTTGGGCCCGATCCGAAATCAATAGGTGTTCCAAATTGGACAATTCAAGTTCAAGGGCAGTTCGTTCGTAATTGGAGTGGTTGGGGTATTCTATACTTCTAAAGATTGGCTTTCACACAAAACTCACCAAATGACTCCTTCCACCATATTATGATGTTGCCCAAGTTTGGGGCTCGATCCGAAATCAATCGGTGTGAGAAATTGGACAATTCAAGTTCAAGGGCAGTTCGTTCGTAATTGGAGTGGTTGGGGTATTCTATACTTCTAAAGATTGGCTTTCACACAAAACTCACCAAATGACTCCTTCCACCATATTATGATGTTGCCCAAGTTTGGGGCTCGATCCGAAATCAATCGGTGTGAGAAATTGGACAATTCAAGTTCAAGGGCAGTTCGTTCGTAATTGGAGTGGTTGGGGTATTCTATACTTCTAAAGATTGGCTTTCACACAAAACTCACCAAATGACTCCTTCCACCATATTATGATGTTGCCCAAGTTTGGGGCTCGATCCGAAATCAATCGGTGTGAGAAATTGGACAATTCAAGTTCAAGGGCAGTTCGTTCGTAATTGGAGTGGTTGGGGTATTCTATACTTCTAAAGATTGGCTTTCACACAAAACTCACCAAATGACTCCTTCCACCATATTATGATGTTGCCCAAGTTTGGGGCTCGATCCGAAATCAATCGGTGTGAGAAATTGGACAATTCAAGTTCAAGGGCAGTTCGTTCGTAATTGGAGTGGTTGGGGTATTCTATACTTCTAAAGATTGGCTTTCACACAAAACTCACCAAATGACTCCTTCCACCATATTATGATGTTGCCCAAGTTTGGGGCTCGATCCGAAATCAATCGGTGTGAGAAATTGGACAATTCAAGTTCAAGGGCAGTTCGTTCGTAATTGGAGTGGTTGGTGTATTCCATACTTCTAGCGATTTGATTTCACTCAAAACTCACCAAATGACTCCTCCCACCATATTATCAAGTTGCCCAGGTTTTGGGCTCGATCCAAAGTAAATAGGTGTGAGAAATTGGACAATTCAAGTTCAACGGCAGTTCGTTCGTAATTGGAGTGGTTGGTGTATTCTATACTTCTAAAGATTGGATTTCACACAAAACTCACCAAATGACTCCTCCCACCATATTATGAAGTTGCCCAAGTTTTGGGCCCGATCCGAAATCAATAGGTGTGAGAAATTGGACAATTCAAGTTCAACGGCAGTTCGTTCCTAATTGGAGTGGTTGGTGTATTGCATACTTCCAGCGATTGGATTTCACTCAAAACTCACCAAATGACTCCTCCCACCATATTATGACGTTCCCCAAGTTTTGGGCTCGATCCGAAATCAAGAGGTGTACCAAATTGGACAATTCTAGTTCAACGGCAGTTCGTTCCTAATTGGAGTGGTTGGTGTATTGCATACTTCCAGCGATTGGATTTCACTCAAAACTCACCAAATGACTCCTCC
>NW_018921813.1:0-24858 GCF_002207925.1 Prunus avium
CCGTTGGATGAAATCCAATGGCTCTAACATACCCCTCAAAAAAACCCCTTATAACTTTCCCCTCACTATAGAAGCTCCCCATGTTGGGTAAGGGTAAGGGGTAAGGGTAAGGGCCAAATAATCTAGGCCCAGTCAATCAACCTATAGTGACAGCTATCCTCTTCACCGTTTACACGCAAGAAACAATGGTTGAAATATTCAAAGAGGTATAGGTGACTAGATTCAAAATTTTCATCCGGAATTTAGACCCCGCGGTGCACTTGGCACAGAATGATACACTCCTCTCCTCATCTCCCCTCCTTATTGGAAGGTTTGGCATTGGAGTGGTTCAAAGATCAGCCAACAAGCTCGATCTCTTGTTCGGAAGAGATAAAGCTGGCCTTTCTAGAGGCCTATTCCTTTTACAAGGATATGAATAATAAGTTTGATCACCTTTACGAGATCCATTTTAGGGAGGGCAAACGTCTGAGTAAGCCGTAATAAGTTTATGGCTACAAAAATTCATATCAAGAATTGTGATGGCAAGATCGCATCGAAAGCCTTCTAGAAGGGTTTGCCAACTTACCACCTCTCTATGGGTACGGACCAAAACATGCATCACGTCTTACAGAACGCAGAGAAATACATACGATGAGCAATTTGAAAAGCCCAAGAGGAAGAAAACTCTCCCAAGATGGCAGCAAAATGATTTGATTAACAAACTTATCATCAAGCAGCGCAAAATGATCAAATGAGAACTGATTTTTTCTTTTTTCTGTTTTTCTGAGAGCCCAAGTAGGTGATTGTTTTACACAAAAGAATAAGGCCATTATACCAAATTAGATTCACCGTCGCAAATAGTTACATAATTCTAAGGAGAAGGAAAAAATATATTAATTTACGAAAAATGGCAAAGACACTATCCCCTTCATTCCCAAACAATTACAAACACATTCCTATTCTATTAGGAAGGAAATCATAAACAAGCATTCCCACAAAAGAAGGTCATATATGTTTTACACCTGAAGGGAATACATTCAACACCCTTGACATAATTGCGAGTTTCTGGTCAATGGCATTTCCTTCCCAACCTGGAAATGAACATCCAATAATCACAGATCATCAAAACGCACGCCATCTTAAGATCAATAATTCAAACTATCCCCATCATTGAACCGCATCCTTCGAAGTGACATGACCTCTACCTTCAGTGACATTTGTGTTACCAATGACCTCCGGTGCAATTTCCCAGCTCCCACTTCTCCTTCCCCAACTAGAGTGACGCGCATCAGATCGAATGGTGGGAGCCCGGTGATCTGAACCCAAAGCAGAGTCGACCTCTGAGGTATTATGAGGAGGTCCGTTGCTCCCTCTACTGCGTATGTCCTCATCAATTTCTTCAATGTTACGACGCTGTGAGATCTTCAACAGATCTTCACCAATATCTAAGTCATCCTCCACCTTTGAACGTGGATCCCCACCCAATTCATCTGGTTCTATTTCCCGTGCGGTGGGCAAAGGGGGAGGCCTTTGTAACTCCTCTTCAACGAAAGCCCGAAAGTTATTCCTTGAGGGTTTTAATTCTGTGCAAAATACTTCAAGAAAGTTATTTAAGCACCCCCGGTTGTAAACATTGATCCTGTTGTCAGCTCGGTACCTGAAGTTTTCATATGTAGTCTGAAAAGAGAGTAATGGTATCTGGATATTAGTATAATTAATTGAGGGAATACATTAGACTGTAAAGCAACAAATACTTTCTTCCAAAGGAAGGGGTTAAAATGATGATTCAAATAGTAAAGGTATAACTAAGGACTCAAGATACTATCCACACGGGGAAAAGAAAGCCACCTGACCCAAATTAACCATATACCTAATAAGTGAAGTTAGTGCCAGGTTTCTCTGTCTGACCTCTTCCTTTTTTCCTTTTTATCAGACATTTGCTGGGGGATGAGGGGAGTAAATACCTTGACAATTACCCTACATAGTGACATTAACTAAGTACAAATCTAGATTGGTGAGCGAGCCTCATATAGAGTGACATCAATCAAGTACAGATTACACTGGTGAGAGAAACGCCCACAGTTTTTAGTAGAAAGCTATCAGTGGCTGTCAATTGTACAGCTCCATCATAGACCAAGGGAGTCAATTTTGTACAAGTTATAAGAGATGGGGAAGCACCTCCAGCAATGACCAAACACACCATACATTTATCACTCATTCACAGATCATCTGCTTTAAGTTCAATTCTTTAAACAAACCACCACTCAGAGATTAAAATTCTGACACCTCAACATGAACATATTGACACAAAAGAAAACACCAATCTGAAAGATTAATAATGCTCGAGTCTTTTCTTTAACCCATCAGACGGTTATATAATTAATTCAGCTTCTATCCTCACTACCGGTAAGTGACACGAGGTGCATACTTGCATTTATTTTAACTATGAGATGATAAAAACATCTGAGATGCTGTCATCGTCAACTTAACAAAGAAGCATGTTAACAACTTATGGAATTAGTACTACCACTTGGGCCATCGCCAACATACTTTATGAACCTCATTTAGAAGGACTTGGACATAAAATTCAATTTTGGTAAAACTGATTGTGAAAGTCTCACGGTGAACCAACAAATACACCAAGAAGAAGATGACTGACCTGGTTGGTACCTATAAGGTACAAATGGAAGCCAGTTAGTCCACCAACAAACCAAAGAGAAATGAAACAATAGGCCATTAGTATCACAGATGCAGGAGATTCTTTCATTGCCTTCCAAACTGTCCCATGATAATCGTCCATCAGAATTTTAATGTATAAAGCTGATAGTGAGAATACGTAGATGCAGAGAAGAGTTGCAGAAGAAACGAAGAGAAAGAAGTAACGATAATTGCACTGCACATAACCCAGACAATTAGATTTCTAACACAAATGCCTCCTGAAGGAAATAAGAATCAACTACAAACAAGAATACACACATCAATCTATCCAGAGCAATAGTAATGGGGAAAGTACAAATCACACAACACAATTATGTTTTGCATGTTAACATCATACCTGTCCAATGCATTGGCCCACCCAAGGGCAGTGGTGATCAAAGCGTTCCACACAATTGTTGCAAATAGAACAATGGGAGCAACGAGGCGGACGATATAGCATACAAGTGTCACAATACTTCACTCTCACAGGAAGGCCATTGACAATCACTTCTTTTGTTCTGGGGAATTGAAGGCTTGGAGTCTGTCTTCCACCAGCATTAGCAGCCACTTGTCTTCCACCAACATCAATAGACACTGAAGGGTCATAACGAAACTCTTCCTCTGGTGGATGTGCATTTCGTGGAATAATCCCAGGGTCCCGTGCTGAAGTAAGAAAAAGAAGCACCAACACCTATCAAAATCAACTAAAGAATTAATTTATGCCAAAAACTAGGACAATATAAGAGAGAGAACTGAAGTGGAAACACCATCGGAGAGACTGTTACCAATATGAATAAGAATGTTATCTAAGACAATGAAACAAGGGAAAGAAAAAAAAACATTTCAGAGGGTGATGAATATCATAATCTGAATACCAGAGTTGCAAATCACTACACTTCATGGCTATGCAGTATGTCAGAAGAAGATTAACCAATGAATTATGATACTTATATTCCAAAAATTAGGTGACCTTGAATCAAGGCCTTAAAATAAATGGAGAGAATAATTCTTCTAACAGAGTTCAGGGACTATTCTTTTATGTTATACTATCTGATTGGAAAGCAGAAGTATCTAGAGTCTTGTTCTTGTCATCTGGGCTATTTTGATTTCATCTTTTCTGGTGGCTGTTTTTTAATCCTTAGAGATTGCTGTCAGGTCTTATAGGCCAACTTGGCCTATATCCTCTATTTTGTACCCTTTGAGTTTCCTTTTATGTAAATTTGTTTCTTATCAAAAACCCGACAGCAGGGTAAGGCCTGTGTATAAATTTGTAGCGACAGAGTTTTCCTCCATTTTTTAGTAAGCCAAACAAAGTCTGCTCTTTAATATTAATTGCTCACAATTTCCTATAAAAAATTATCTATTCTTTACAATTATAGAGAAAAGTCAATTTGAGTGAAAAGCCTGAAGACCTAAACATAAGATTTACAACAAATGAATTACGAGAGCTTGAAATGAATCCTAATCTTAATCACCATTACAACACCACCAATCACTATGTTCAACTAACAGTGCTCATAAAATCAATTTCATGGGACTCTGGGATTCCGAGGTAAAACAGTCAATGGCAAGTATGTAGAAGTGTCAATAGTAATATTTGCAGACCCAATGGAAGACAACACAGGGCAATCCCAGAAACAGAATAACATTATTATGCCTATTAACGGCCACATTACCCAAACCGTTCATCTGCATGCGGGCATGCCAAGCACATGACCTTCAATTAATTGATCACCATGACACTATCTCTCTCTGGTCCACCACTTCTCTAGCCCCACCACCCATCCAGGACGCAGCTCACAAACCCCCCGCCATCCCGACTCCTTCCCCCTATTCCATCCAGGCCCCCTCACCATTATTCACATTTACATAAAATAAATAACTTCAATTTGACGAAGGGAACACATTGACTAACGTAGTCAAACACAGGGACCAAATTCACCAAATGGAAAAAACAACGACCAAATTGAATATTCATGTAAAAGACAAGGACCCAAAAGGTATCTAACCCTAAAATAATCATATACTAGATGAGTGCAAAATTATCAAAAACAAAAAACAAGAACCAAACAAATAAAAGGTTTTGAGACTTACATAGATAGTAAATACAATTGCTACCACTAGTATTGCATATCCTGCATTATATGATGAAAACTCATGCCGGAGATGCCATGCGACAAATACACAAAAGATCACAACTGGAGCAATGATCAACAATAATGTGACAAGCAGTGACTTGGCATCTGGCCCAAATATCAACCTTCCACCGAGGATGAACTTCTGCAAAAGATGAACAGAAAGGAAGTTAAAGAACAAAATCAAAATTGAGAGTGGGGGGGGGGAAGAGAGAGAGAGGGTGGAAGAAGAGAACAGAATTTGATCAAACTAGAGCAATTACAGTAGACAATGGAGATTATAGCTAGGCTCATGATATTAAAAAGTCCATACATCATTTGTTTTTCCTCAATCATTCAAATACAAACATAGAGCAAACAGTCATATAAGAGCTATAGTTGACGTGCTGGAGTTCGGTCATCATGAAGATGTGTTATGTTCTTGCTGGAGCAAGAAACTGACCAACCTTACAATGATGAGTGGAAATAATTTCAGCTACTTCTGTATATAGACATACAATTTACAAACAGGGCCCTCCTTAGAAGTGATTCCGTTTTTAGAGATCTCACTGTTGGGCCCACCAAAATATGCATTCAAATGATCAAAACTGTTCATTTTATATCCAAACTAAAAATCATTTTTTTTATCTTTTTTATCATAATCAGGATCATTTCAATGTTTATTCGAAACACTGTGTTCATCTACCTATTTGATCCAATTGGATGACTAAGTGACTTCTAATTAGGCTTTTTCTGTAAGGATAATCTTTGACTAAGTGACTTTCATTTTATTATTTAATGCGTTTAGTATAACTGCATTCTATTCAACTACTAAATAGCAGTTTCAGCTTTAATTCATGTTATTGTACAAATGACTTAATAAAGGGTTTAGTATAACTGCATTCTATTCAACTACTAAATAGCAGTTTCAGCTTTAATTCATGTTATTGTACAAATGACTTAATAAAAAGGCTTAACAAGCTCAAAATATAAGCACCTCAAAAAATTAGGACAATAAACACTTAATCAAGAAATCAGATAACAAAAATTCGTGAAGAAAGAGTGCCAGGGACTCGGGATAGAATGATTATTAAAGGGCATTAAATTGCATGCCCATGCATATACATCTTAAGGTATCAATAAAAGAGCCATGCATGGCTTCGATCACATAATCTATTCTCAATGAGAATTGCATTTTCCATTCTTTTAACCAATGTTTGATTTTTTACCTTTTCACAAATCATATTAACAAGAATAGAACCACAACATGATGTATTGTGGACCTTTGAAAGAAGAGGAAGAAATCATCTATCCAAAACATGCAATCCAGCAAAAAGCATTCATCCAACTGTAAACCTGGATTGCAGCATTGAGATAAGGAATGGGACCTTCAGGTGGGCAAGAAACAATGCCAGATGACTCACAAACACATAAAACCAATGTGTTACAGGCCTCTTGAGAAGCAAGTTTATTGTCCTTTCGTGGATAAAATAGCCAAACGACAATTAAGTCCTACAAAATTGAGGCTCGTGCCAAACAGAAATACAGCAGTCAGAAGCTAGGTTAAAGATCCTTTCAAACAGTATGTAGGGCCAAACAGGATCTCTAGCCAGAAAATGCAGCTTTTGACATATACCTAGGAGCTGTAGGTCCTCCTCACTATGGCAACTTATTCACTACAAAGATAAATACTATATAAAACCGGCTTTCCCAATGCTAAGCCAACTAATGTCAGCGTTTTCAACCAAAAAAAGTTCAAAAAATAGAAGGTCCAGATATGATGTGGTACTAAAAAAGTGTTCACTCCTCATACAATGAATTGCAACTAACAGAAGGGTGAAACATGGTCACAGACATAACATCAAATAGCAGTTCCCTTTTTCCTTAACATCAACTACAAGAAGTGGGCATCAAATTCACAACCTCATAAAATGAATAAACCAAAATTACAGATAAAAATCCAATACACCACCACTTCACTCTCATACTTCCTCATATAATACTTATGTAAACCCCAACGCAACCCTTCATCCGTTATTCTAATAAAAATGTTGCGGATATAGAAGTACATCACAGTTCAAGTTTTTCTTACAACTCTAGACAACGCTTCCAACCAGTTAACCTTAAACAATTGTTTAACTTAGTTCGCTTGAAAAATACTCAAAATTTCCTTTCCTACTCATTTCTCCATGTTCTGAGCAACCAACAGATAGAAAGTGGGAATATAAATTTTAGGAAAATAAATAAATAAAAACGAAAACTTTCCCAAATAAGAGTCTAGGCAACAAGAAGAAAACGAAAACCAGAAGCAATAGACTAGATGCTGCATTATACTTTCATTTGTTTGCCTAGGAAAAGCAAATGAAATAGAAGAAAATGGCAACTACAAGCTCCAAATGACCTTTTATAAACAAACCCAGAAACCAATACCACTCAACTGCGTCCACCACCCGAAGCTCCTGAAGTTCATTTTTCCTTGTATTTCATCAAGCAAAGGTAAGTGTCTCCATTTTCAAAGCAACCAAACAGGAAATAAACTTAAAAAACCTAATTTGAACCAAACTTAAGACTGTAACCAAACTCAAAACTCACTAATTTTTGCACAAACCAAACAAATCTAAAGCATACCCAAATGATAAATCCCAGTAAAAGATCCAAAATTGAAGCCCAAGAAAGAGAGCCTTACATTACTTCCTTTCCACACTTCGTACACGCGCTTTGCCATGAGAGAACTCAACTCGCTTGTCTTGACGCACTAGGCAGGAACAGAGTCGAAGATTTGGAACTTATGGGCGTTCATCTCCTTCGCATTCACACACTCCCCAAAACCCAAATCACAATGAAACCCTGCCGCACTCTGCTTTTCGGCGATTGAAGATAAATTCGACAACGGGCTGTGGGCTTTCTGAAGGATTCAAAAATGAAACGTAATGCCAAATGTTTTGTGAGATGGCGGTCTCGAATTTCAGGAATTTTGGGAGTGTGATTTTTTGTGTGGAATATTTTTTTGTGGAAAATTGTGTACACGCGGATATATAGGGAAATTGGAAAAGGGAAAAAGAAACTAACAAAAATAAATCAGAGGAATTTTTTGAATTTTGATCAGATTAGCCTGTACTTCTGTAGGTTTAGGGTTCCTTTGGTTATAAAAAAGTTTTTAAAAAAATAAAAGAAATATATGAATTTACTCGTCTACCCCTTAACGAGTATAAACCTTTTTAATTTAGCTGCCACATCTGGAACAGATGGTGGGCCATGTCTGATGTGGATGATCAGAGTGGCCATAGTTTTACTAGGATTTTTCCTTTTTTTCACTTTGCTTTTGTTGGATTTTAAAAATGATTTTTCATAGGCAGAGAGGCACAGAGAATATGTTTCTTTATCACTTTTTTTTTTTTACCTTTATTTTGGGTTTTTTATGATACCAAAGATTGCATGACCAGCCAGCCTAGGAGATTGAAGATCCCCTTTCTATGCATTTTGCATGTCTTCCATGCTTTTTTTTGGTAATTAACGGTCATGATTGTGGGTTCCAGCATCTTATTTCTTTTGAGGCTTATATTTTTTTATATCAAAGATAAATTTCATTAGATAAACTTTAACAGTACAATCAAAGACATCAGGATAATGGCTAGAGTACCAATCTCAAGACGGCAACAAACTAAATTGTTTGAAATAAAACTAACGAGCACAAAACCCGCACTAAAACTACTAGCTCACATCACTACAATTAACCATAAGCCCAAACAAAGCCCATAAACCCAACATAACCTAAACTCCAAGGCAACCCATGAGCCTAAATGAACCCTACCACCACCACATCTTCGCGGCCACACCCACCACTGCATCTGTAACAAGTCTAGGGAAATATAATTTTCAGTGGTCTACTTGCTCATAAGAGCAAACAAATGAACGAAAACAACAACCGTGCCAAAGAACAATTGGGTGATTTGCAGCAACCTCTGTCAAAGACGATGTGTAACCAAATTTAGAAAACACGAGCAGTGTTAGAAACTTGGTTTTAGGAGAATGATTTGATTGAGAACATAGCCCAAAAGGGGTGATGGAGAACTTCAAGCTGAGCATGGCTTAGAGGATATCACCACAAGGGGCTTCTTATTCAAACGCTCTAGTGGACTTATTCGCTAACCCAAAGAAAAAGACGAGAAGAAAGGAGGGGGAGGAAGGGTTATGACGCTTCTTTTTCCTCCCCATCTATGGAGTTTTCCTTTGGGACTCGCAGAGGGAGAGAGCGGCTACATTCAACCGAAATCGTTGTGATTTAACTTTGAGAAATTCTATGAGTTATGTTATCATACTCATACTTTCAAGCTTTCAACAATGATTGAAAATAATGAAGAGTTTTTTAATGCTCAAGAGCACATAAGAAATATTTCAAAAACTAGAACTAGGTCTACTTAAGATTTTGAAAAGATGTAGTTTCTATTCAAATGAAATAATCAAGTTTTAAAAGAAGACCAAGGTTGTATATAGATATATTGAAAACTAGTTTCAAAATAGGAGTTTAATATTATACCAAGAAGATCTGAACAAGAATGAGTAATTGGGAAAAAAAGAAGAAAGAGTCGTTAGGATTAAAATCACATAAGCTTAAAAGTCAAAATACAGATTTTGAAAAATGACAAACAACGATAATGGACTGTTCGAAGGATGATGTGAACAGTTCCGTGGGATGATACTAAGACAAATGTTGTAGCAAATGCAAAATTGAAAGATAGGTCAATACAGGTGAGAATGTATTAATCCAAGTGATAGATGCATATGATTTTACCTTTTGAACTGCAACGTGGACACTTGGAAGCCTTTCAACCCATACTTATTCTAAGATAAAATCTAACCAGAGTTCTAAAAAAAATTATTATGGTTTTGTTAATTAAGAGAAGAGCCAAAATACAATGAAAGACCAAATGTAACAATTACACAATATGTGTGCCTCTTGAAGAAATTAGGGCATGACAAAAGGCTCGTTCAACACTTTTCGCACAACCAGTTAAGCGATGTGTAAGCGAAAATGAAAATAACACCATAATATGATGAGATTGTTGTGATTAATAGTCATGATTGAGATACTCAATGACATGATGTACTTGAATAGTTGGACATAACACCAAGTTACCTTTGTGAATCCGTTTTCAATCATGTTTTACATAGGTTGTTGAGGAAAATAATGAGTATACGTCTATCTCTCTACTTTTAATTCTTTAGTTCCTTATTGATTCTTTTTTTGTTCTTCTTTTAAGAGGATTTTGAATATTTTTTAGCTCATAAATGAGGTTGGAGTTTGTCAAGACAATTTAGGAGAACATAACAATTATAGCATGCGTAAATAATCGAAAATTTTGATAGATGTTGGTGGCAGGGAGAGGTTTGTATGGTCCGATGATGATTGGTGAAATGTTGATTTATTTGGTGTTAAGGATTTTCTAGATAATACATGGCCTCTTCAAGTTACTTGTTACCTAATCTACTTTTTCTTTTTCTTTTACAAGATAATAAACGATTATTTTGATTATGATGTCTTTGTGGGGAAACTACTCAAGCTTCCTCTTCTGTTGGAGCCACACTCTGGGTTAAAGTTTGCTCATAAACTTGGAGATGCAAATAGAAAGAAAGATTTTTAGGGTGGCACACTTTTTATGTCCAACATGTGTTCTGCTTGAAGAAATTGGGGAGGTACAAAAGGCTCGTCTCACCTTTCTCAAACAAATCAAGTGATGTGCAGGCAAAAATGAAAATAATGTCATGTTATGATGAGATTTCTATGATTAACGGTTGCGATTAAGATATTCTAAGGCATAATGTACTTGAATGGTGGGTTATCACACAAAGTTACATTTGTGACGCTAATTAGAGAAGATCCATCCTCCTATTCAAAAAGAGTTTGATAGTTGGTCAAATTCTGAGTATGTAGCAATGCTGGTTTTGAACTACATGTCCAACCACAAAGTCACATATTTTATTTCATGATTCCTTCGAGCCAATGAAAAGTTATACTGAACCAAAATTTAAAATACGGATTAATTATATCACTTGTTATACTTCAACAGTATCAAGAAGCGTTTTGAAAACACACTTGATAGGGAGTTTAGACTCTGGTGGAGACATAATATACAGTAAGTATGCATGAGCAATTAATATGATTATGGTTACTACATTATTTTTGTTTGCCCATTTGATTTGCTAGCACTATTAAAACTATTATCTTGCTACCTATTGAGTAGTGTTTTGCATAGGTTGTTGAGGATGTCAGTGTGAATATGTTTTACTTTACTCCATTTTGGGTAAGGTTTTAAATAGATTGTTGAGAATGGTAATGAGTATGAGTCTATTTCTCTACTTTTAATTCTCTTGTTCTCATTAGTTTTCCTTTTTTGTTCTACTTCTAGGAGGATTTTGAATATTGTTAGATGATAAACGAGGTTTGAGTTTGCCATAACAATTTAGGAGATCAGAACAGTTATATCATAAGTAAAGAATCAGTAAATCTTACAGATGTTAGTGGCAGGGAGAAGTTTGTATGGTCGAATGAAGATTGGTGAAAGGTTAATTAATTTGGTGTTAGAGATTTTCTAGATGATACATAGCCTCTTCACGTCACTTGTTACCTCATCTACTTTTTCTTTTTCTTTAACAAAATAATAAATGATTGTTTTGACTATGACGTCTTTGTGAGGAAACTGCTCAAGCTTCTTCTTCTGTTAGAGCTACAGTTTCAATTGAATGAACTTGGAGAGGCAAATAGAAAGAAAGATTTTTAGGGTGACACACTTTTTATGTTCAACATATGTTATATATTTCTTTAACAAGATAATAAATGATGATTTTGATTTATGACGTCTTTTTGGGAAACTACTCAACTTTCCTCTTTTGTTGGATCCACATTTTCGATTGAAATATGCTTTCAAACTTGGAGATGCGAACGAAAAGATTGATTTTAAGGGTGACACTATTTTGTCTAACATGTGTGCCTCTTGAAGAAAATGGGATGGTAGAAAAGGCATATTTCACCTTTCTCGAACAACAAATCAAGCGATGTATAGGCAAAAATGAAGATAGCACCACAATATGATGAGATTGTTACAATTAACGACCATGATTGAGATATTCAATGGCATTATGTATTTGAATGGTGGTTGATCATTATATTAATGTCAGTATAGCAGCTGATGCGTTTGTCCAATAGGTTGCAGAGTTTTCGATTCCCAATGGGGTCATTGAAATGACGGTTGATGATAAAGCGTACTTTCAAGAAGAAACTTGTCTCTTTTTAGTGCTATTATATCATAAGTAGATAATCAGTAAATCTCGTGGATGTAACGGCATGGAGAAGTTTGTGTGGTCAGATGAAGATGGGCAAAAAGTTGATTAATTTGGTGTTAGAGATTTTCTAGATAATACATGGCCTCTTCACGTCACTTGTTACCTCATGTATTTTTTTTTTTCTTTTACAAAATAATAGATGATTATTTTGATTATAACTTCTTTGTGGGGAAACTGTTCAGGCTTTCTCTTCTGTTGGAGTCACAGTCTCGGTTGAACTATGCTTATAAACTTGGAGAGACAAATAGAAAGAAAGATTTTTCGGGTTACACACTTTTTATGTTCAACATATGTGCCGCTTGAAGAAATTAGGGAGGTACAAGATCGTACAAATCAAGTGATGTTTAGACAAAAATGAAGATAAAGTTATGTTATGATGAGATTATTGTTATTAACGGTCGTGATTAAGATATTCTAAGGGTTGTAGGGAATTTTGAATACTGTTAGGTCATAAACGAGATTGGAGTTTGTCGTGACAATTTAGGAGATGAAAATATTTTTAGATGATACATTGACTTATTTGTTGTTAGAGATTTTTTAGATTATACATTGCATTGTCACGTAACTTATTACTGCTTCTAATTTATATATTTCTTTAACAAGATAATAAATAATGATTTTGATTTATGACGTCTTTGTGGGGAAACTACTCAAGTTTCCTCTTTTGTTGGATCTACACTTTTGATTGAAATATGCTTTTGAACCTGTAGATGCGAACGGAAAGATTGATTTTATGGGTGACGCATTATTTTGTCTTACATGTGTGCCTCTTAAAGAAAATGGGACAGTAAAAAAGGCTTATTTCATTATTCTCGAGCAATAAATCAAGCGATGTGTAGGCAAAAATGAAGATAACCCCATGGTATGATGAGATTGTTGTGATTAATGGTCGTTATTGAGATATTCTATGGTATTTTGTACTTCAATGGCAGGACATCACACCAAGTTACCTTTGTGAACACTTATTAGAGAAGATCCATCCTCCTATTCGAAAAGAGCGAGAAAGTTGGTCAAATTGTGGGTGTGTAACGATTCTGATTTTTGACTAAATATCCAACCACAAAGTCGCATCTTTTATGTTCTAACTCTTTCTAACGAAATAAAAGTATTTGAAATATCTGATCAAGTACATAACTTGTCATACCACAACCGTATCAAAGAACTTCCCAACAACACACTTGATAGGGAGTTAAAATCTTAGTGGAAAAATAATATACAGTAAGTATGCATAGGAAATTAATATAATTATAGTTACTACATTATTTTTGTTTGCTAGTTTAATTTGTTCGCACTTTTAAAACTTTTATCCTGCTACCTATTGAGTAGTGTTTTGCATAAGTTGTTGAGGATGTCAGTGTGAATATGTTTTACTTTACTACATTTTGGGTAAGGTTTTAAATAGGTTGTTGAGGATGGTTGTTGTGAATTTTAGACAACCTGAAAAATGGAGATTATAAAGATTAGTCTAAACACAAATTATACTCGCAAGTGCACAAGGTCAATCGTAATATAGCATGGCAAATACGAGGTCATTCCCACGAGGATTGAGTTCAACTTCCAATTAGTCTAACCTAATTTCCTTTACAAAATACTTTAACTACTCTAATTATATAAACAAGAAATTAAACACGTAGCATACTCACGTAAACACAAAAGGGGTTTTTGAAAGAATGATTTAATTAACAACGAAATTAAAAGACAAAATAAGTAGAAAGTAACGAAACACAAGGATGAGAAATTCAAATTGATAAAAGCACTAGGACAATGAATTCACCACTAGTAATCCGATCTAGCCTCTTACTCACCTACCTATTTACTAACCATTTGATGTCGCCGCTTAGTTTTCCTTTTTCATGAATTACCTATGGTATTTAGGCTAACTCGTATATTCCTACATGCAATTCGCCTATGGTATTTAGGTCAAATATCAACACATAGAAACTCGTTAAGATCAATGAAAACCTCGCACAAGCATGTAAACCCTAGGAGTATGGTATTTACCCTAGACGAATTACAAATCATAATCACAAGAAGCAAGCCTCAAATCAAGTATGGTATTTACTCTAATTTGCATCTGATTAACTCAATTAAAAGTCTAGATGGTGATCAAGCATCAAGATAATCAACCAAGTTATTAAGCACAGTGATTAAGAATCCAACATCAAACGGCAATCAATAGATAGGTAAAATAAGAAAACTAGATTATCATACTAGGGCTACATCATGCCCTAGCAAAAGAAAATTAGTTACACATAATCTTAGAATTCGACATAAACGTTCTTATTGGTTTTCATTTTTTGTTCTACTTCTAGGAGGATTTCGAATATTGTTAGATGATAAACGAGGTTCGAGTTTCCAGAGCGCATACTAGGGTGAAAGTGTATTGGATCTCCTTATAATTTCTCTAAACTTATTTGAGTTATGGAGCGATAGTATATGCATATAATAAGTATACTACATATGAAAATAATCCTTAGGATTTGCTGAGGTTTTTAAGAAATATGCATACCCACCGTGTCACTAGTGAGAATGAAGTGGTGGTTGATCATTATATTAATGCCAATATAGCGGCTGATGCATTTGTCCATTAGGTTGTAGAGTTTTCAGTTTCCAATGGGGTCATTGAAATGACGGTTGATGATGAAGCATACTTTCAAGAAGAAACTTGTCTCTCTTTAGTGCTGTTATATCATAAGTAGAGAATCAGTAAATCTTATAAATGTAGCGGCATGAAGAAGTTTGCATGGTCAGATGAAGATTGGCGAAAGGTTGATTAATTTGGTGTTAGAGATTTTCTAGATAATACATGGCCTCTTCACGTCACTTGTTACTTCATGTACTTTTTTTTTCTTTTACAAAATAATAAATGATTATTTTGATTATGACGTCTTTGTGGGGAAACTGTTCAAGCTTCCTCTTCTGTTGGAGTCACAGTCTCGGTTGAACTATGCTTATGAACTTGGTGAGGCATATAGAAAGAAAGATTTTTAGGGTGACACACTTTTTATGTTCAACATATGTGCCGCTTGAAGAAATAGGGAGGTACACGATCGTACAAATCAGGTGATGTTTAGACGAAAATGAAGATAATTTTATGTTATGATGAGATTATTGTGATTAACGGTCGTGATTAAGATATTCTAAAGGTTGCAGGGGTATTTGAATACTGTTAGGTCATAAACGATATTGGAGTTTGCCATGACAATTTAGGAGATGAAAACATTTTTATCATGGGTAGAGAATCGGTAAATGTAATAGATATTGGTGGCAGAAAGAAGTTTGTATGGTCGAATGAAGATTGGCGAAAGATTGACTTATTTGTTGGTAGAGATTTTCTAGATTATATATTGCCTCGTCACGTCACTTATTACTGTTTCTAATTCATATATTTCTTTAACAAGATAATAAATGATGATTTTGATTTATGACGTCTTTGTGGGGAAACTACTCAAATTTCCTCTTTTGTTGGATCTACACGTTCGATTGAAATATGCTTTTGAACTTTTAGATCCGAACGGAAAGATTGATTTTAAGGGTAACGCACTGTTTTGTCTAACATGTGTGCCTCTTAAAGAAAATGGGACAGTAAAAAAGGTTTGTTTCATTTTTCTCTAACAATAAATCAAGCAATGTGTAGGCAAAAATGAGGATAACACCATTGTATGATAAGATTATTGAGATTAACGGTCGTTATTGAGATATTCTATGATTTTTTATACTTGAATGCGAGGACATCACACTAAGTTACCTTTGTGAACACTTATTAGAGAAGATCTATGCTCCTATTCGAAAAGAGCGAGAAACTTGGCCAAATTGCAGGTGTGTAACAATGCTGGTTTTGGACTAAATGTCCAACAACAGGGTCGCATCTTTTATGTTCTGACTTTTTCTTACTAATGAAAAGTTAAGCTTAATCGAAATTTGAAATATCTGATCAAGTACATGACTTGTTATACCATAACAGTATCAAGGAACTTTCTAACAACATACTTGATAGGGAGTTAAAACCCTAGTGGAAAAATAATATACAATAAGTATGCATAAGAAATTAATATAATTATAGTTACTACATTATTTTTGTTTACTAGTTTGATTTGCTCACACTTTTAAAACTATTATCTTGCTACTTATTAGGTAATGTTTGGCATATATTGTTGAGGATGTCAGTGTGAATATGTTTTACTTTACTCTATTTTGAGTAATGTTTTAAATAGTTTGTAAAGGATGGTAATGAGTATGAGTCTATGTTTTTACTTTTAATTCTCTTGTTCTTATTGGTTTTCCTTTTTTGTTCTACTTTTAAGAGGATTTTGAATATTGTTATATGATAAATGAGGTTTGAGTTTGCCATAACAATTTAGGAGATTGCTGTGATTAACGGTTGTGATTAAGATATTCTAAGGGTTGTAGGGAATTTTGAATACTGTTATGTCATAAACGAGATTGGAGTTTGCCATGACAATTTAAGAGAATCGGTAAATGTAATGGATATTGGTGGCAGAAAGCGGTTTGTATAGTCGAATGAAGATTGGCGAAAGATAGACTTATTTGGTGCTAGAGATTTTCTGGATGATACATTGTCTTGTCACTCACTTATTACTGCTTCTACTTTATATATTTCTTTTACAAGTTAATAAATGATGATTTTGATTATGACGTCTTTGTAGGGAAACTACTCGAGCTTCCTCCTCTTTTGTTTTGAACTTGGAGATGCAAACGAAAAGATAGATTTTGAGGGTGACGCGATTTTATGTCCGACGTGTGTGCCTCTTAAAGAAATTAGGATTGTATAAAAGGCTTATTCCACCTTTCTCGAACAACAAATGTGTAGATTAAAATGAAGTTAACACCGTGGTATAATGGGATTGTTGTGATTAATTGTCATAATTGAGATATTGAGTAGCACAATGTACTTGAATGGTTGGACATCACACTAAGTTACCTTTGTGAACACTTATTAAAGAATATTCACCCTTCTATTTGAAAAGAGCTTCAAAGTTGGCCAAATTCTTAGTTTGTAGCGATGCTGGTGTTGGACTAAATGTCCAACCACAAAGTCACATCTTTTATGTTCTGACTCTTTCTAGCTAATGAAAAGTTGCACATAACCAAAATTTGAAATATGAGATCAAGTACAAGACTTGTTATACCTTAACGGTATCAATGAGCTTCTTGACAACACATTTGATAAGGACTTAAGACCCATGTGGAGAAATAATATATAGTAAGTATGCATGAACTGTAACAACTCGATCCTAAATTAATATTTAATTATTAAAATATTCAAGTAAAAGATCATTTTACCCCGGAAATATTTTAATAGGTTTAAAAGTTGACTTTTTGTTCGGGAAAGAATTTGGAGATTTGAGTAGTATCATTGCGTCGGGCTCGTCAAAATGAGTTCGTAGTCGCGCAGCACACTCGATTCCGAGTTGTAACGAAGGAGGAAAGGTCTAGAAACAAAAAGGACATAGCGAGAATTTTAAAAATTGATACTAGCTACAGTACTGCTATAGTACCAGGCCAAATTTTCTTATTTTTCTCCTTCTTCCCCTCCATTTTTTTTCAACTTCTTCTTCCTGAGGAGAACGACAGTGACCGTTCGACTTCCAAGCCTTCATACGCCGCCGTCGTGCACCGGTTGGCTGTGCGACCTTCACGAAAAATGTTCTCCTCATCCTCCTCTACAAAACCCACCCAAAACCCGTTTTGATTCGTTGGCGGTGAGCTCAATTCAAAGCTTAGAAAAGGGTTAGGTTTTCCAACAATGTTCTTGCTCTATCTGTTTATGTAGGTATTATAGATCGATTTTAAAGTTTTTCAGATATTTCCAAATACCCATTTTGGCCGACGATTTCGGCTTTGTTCCGGCTAGTTCCAGTTAGTTTTTGGCCATGGTCCAAGAACAAAAGTTGCTCTACTCAATGTCCTGATCATGTAGGTATAGGTCTTAACCGATGGTTTGGAGATTTTCCGATCGCCGTAATCGCTTTGGACACCCACGCGCTGCCGGCGCCTGGACCACTTTTTGGTTGGTCTTAGAGCCCTAAAATAATCCTTATGTCATCCCGAGCATGATGGTATGTTCATATATTAATTTGGTTATCGTTTGATCGTCGATCGGATATCGCATATTAGGTGTTATCTGGGTTCAATATGTTCAGGCCGTTGGATCGACTCAAATTTAAAATATGTTGATCTAGGCATTCCTAGGATTGTGTAGGATTTCGTGGATCGTGAATCGGAGCCCCGGATGTTTTGATTCAATAAGTTAAAGTTTGCGTTTTACGATAACCGTCCGACCGTCCGATCATGAGCGATCCAACCGTTCGATTTGGACCAAACTTGCAGGGTAGGTTTAGAGAAGTGTGTTGAATCTATAGGAACTCCCGAATCATTGATCAGAGGTCGTGGGCCCGCGGGCCGGTTGACCAAGTTAGGATAGTTTGACCCCTCGGTTGGCCGTGAGTCTTCCGATGTGACTTCACCCTTTAAGAAGTACTAGAACGACCTTATTAACGAGTCTTAACTGTTAGTGGAACTATGTTGATTTTGGAGGGATTTTGGGATTTGTCTTTATGTTATCATATGAAATTCTTGGTTATTTTTTTTGTGACAATGAAAGTTATGGAATGGGTTTAGATTGGAAATTGTTTCGTGTAGGATTTTCTTTAAGGGTTATTACTTTTCATTGTTTAAATTGTCATTAAACCTATTATGGGTTTTTATTAATATGGAATGAGAATATATATGTATATATTTATATATATAGATTGTTAATTGTGAATATTTCTATTATTTCGACATTTGAGATTAGGTTATAGTATTTTATGGTATCTCTAAATGTTACTTTCGATATTTGAAGACTATGCATTGGTGGAGGTGATGAAATCTCTAAGGGTAGTTTTCGTTTAATTAATTAATTATTTAGTTAGTTAGTTATCTATTACGATTAAGATTATTATTATAGTATCAGAATGGAATGGTTTGTTAATTGGATTTGGCCGTGATTAATAAATTAACTAAATATCTAAGTACTTGTCTATATTTAATATATATACTCAGAGGTTTGAAAATGATGAATTATGGACACTAGTTCTCAACATTATGCGGTGTAAATTCAAGGATAGTTGAGAACTGGTTTCTAGAAAGTTGAGAAGAGAATTTTAGTATGGTTTGTGAAATAAAAGGAATTTCAAAACAAGTTTTAGAATATGGTTTTCAAACCCAAACATATTTGTAATTTATGACATTGCTCCATGAGTTTCGGGGACACCTGAATCGTGTGGTGCAAGGATGTGCGTTCTCAGGCTAACTACATGTCCCCTGAGTTCTGCGAGGAATGCGGCTCAGGTTGACTAAGGGTCCCCTGAGGCCTGCGAGGAATGCAGCTTGGGTGACTTTGTGTTTCCAAGGCCTGCGTGGATGTAACAGACAAGATACTTGGAATTGACGGAATATTATTGAAATTGACGGTATATTAAAGGTATTGACATAATATGAATGGGGGTACGCCTAGGCGGAGAGTGTTTTGGTTTTAAGAGGTTTAAACTAAACTAATGATTACATCTTGGTATTTTTGAGTAGAAGTTTTAATATCTATTTTCTAATTATATGAGTTAAGAATTTAAGGGTTCCAAGTTATAAGGATTTTCTACAAATCATATCTATTCTCTTAAGGAATGAATTTGTTTTACATGTGAAAGAGGGGAGGATATTTTACTTAAATCGTTAGTAAGGCTCTCGTGATTAATGCTATTTTAATAGTTTTCTCATTCTCTTACTTATTTGTAACAACTTAATTATATATATAAAGTGGAAGAACTACGTGTGGCTTGATCCCTCAGTAAGGGTACGTTGGTAACCTGGGGTCCCACCCAGGTGCAGTCGCGAACTAAAGTTACTTCTTGAACTTTCATCTAGTTGTTTGGATCTAGTTTCACTACTTTGATTTTGAATAAGTTTGGTGTCGACCTTGTCGGTGGTTTTAAAGCTCGAATGAAAACGAGGCTTGATTAAACGAATATTTATTTTTCCATTGGACAAAGTGAGAGTTGCTAAATTATGGTTGTGGCCAAGCCAGGTTTGAAATCGTTCTGGATTGATGTACGAATTGGGCCGAGTGCTTAAACTACTTATGATTGTGTTGGGTGTTAAACATTGCTTGATGGAAATTGAGAAGTTATTTTATGTTAATTATAGTGAGCATTCGTAATTTAATTCGAAACACAATAACACATGTTTATTGCCCTTAACATTTAATTTCAAAACAAATATAAGGGGTAATTAAAGAATATTGTGCAATTATATTTTTAATTGGTCAAATTGATTTAATGCTATTTTATTAACTTTGATAAATGATTTTCTACTTTTGTAGGTGTGCATGTGTGTGTGTTGTGAGAAGAATAAAAAACACATGCATAACTAGAAATAATCCCTTCAAAAGAAGGAATTGTATAAATAAATATGAAGAAGAAATGGAGTACAACCAACAAAGTGAAGCATCCAAGCAATTAACACATGCAAATGGGATGGAAGCAAGAAAGAATCAATTGAATTCACATGCTTGTGAGATGTCATCCACTCCAAAGATGCTCCAATTCAATGTCACTTGACTAAAAAGATGATGAAAGCCACAAGAAAAGGGAAAAGAATAGAAAAGAATTCAACAATGGAATTATGGCAACCTCACCAACATAGAGAAGATGAAGTGGGAGTAATGGATGTTAGGAAAATCAATGAATAACATATATTATAGGATCACTATGTTAATACACAAATTCCAAATTATAGATAGAAGCAAATATGAAAACTGTATAAATATGTAAATACAAAGTAAGTACAGAATACTGACTTTTATTGAAGATAGAGGCTTGCGTATTCGCAATGTCCTAAAGACAGAATTTCGCCTCTTCTCAGTGCTTGAAGTTCAACAGGCGTCTATCTCCCAGGATTCAACTATCTATAACCCAAGGGTCCAGCACCGGATCCTTGGATTCTGGCGAACGACGGTGTGCTTTCTCTCCAATACAATATGTAAATTTAAAGCTGTATGAAATAGATGGAAAAAGATTATTCTCATAAGGCATAGGGCTTGTGTTTTTATAATAGAACTGCACCCCTTCCAAATAGCAGTTAGTGTTTGTACCATATCTGACCCTCCACTCACACCATGACACGTGGACTCGCTTGCAAGAAGAAGATCAATCCTGCGGCTTGCATCGATAGGTCACCTGAGTAAGAATCTGTGTCCAATGCCGATTCTACCTTCAAAAACCCTAAGAGTGGTATGCTTATCGAGTGGCCTCTATGAAGAACGATCGGCATTACCTACCGATCGATGTTCACCGCCCTCAATCGGCACATGCTGACGATTCCACGGATCAACCTCGAACGCCCAGCCCAAAATATCTACAGACTCGTGTCAACCTCGAAGGACCCTCCCACAAGTCCCACATCAAAATTAAGCACCAAGAGCATACCAAATGCCCTCTATAAATAGGCCCCTTCACTACAATACAAGGGGTAAGACTTTTCAGCTTGACTTTTATGCTAAATACATTGTCAGTAGCAAAAGCTCTTAAAAATAAACTTACTTTGGCATCAGAGGGTCTTAGGCTGGTTCCACACCGATTCCATAGACCTCATGGGCCTCAGCTTCTCCTTGGTTTAGGATCGACATCCTAGGACAGGAAGAATCTGCACTTACTTTTGTATCGGAGGGTCTTAGACTGGTTCCACACCGGTTCCATAGACCTCACGGGCCTCAGCTTCTCCTTAGTTCAGGATCGACATCCCAGGACAGGAAGAATCTACATCAAGCACTCAATCGATCTCTAGATCGTCCACATCACTTGTAAGTTGCACTCATCTCTATCTGTTCAGTTTCAGTGCCAACAGTTAGTATCAGTTATACCTGTTCAAATTCAAACGAAAAGATAAGTCCTTTGGTTTGAATCTAACTTCTACTAAAAGAAATCCGAAAATAAAAATAAAAAATATTTTTTTTTATTTTCGGGCTAGGTGTATTCTTTTTATTTTCCAGAGACCCCAAGGCCCAAGGCCCAAGTCTTGATTATTTAAATATTATTATTAATCAAGCAAACCAACCATCAAGCCCATCAGCCCACCAATCTTTATTTAATTGGTGTTAAGGTTTCATGCTTATAAAGCATGTGGAACCTTTTGGTTTCTCCAATGTGGGACATTTGCTTTCAAACTTCCAACAATAGATTGTATTAAAATAGGAATGGTGGTGTTGGAATTCATCATGTTGTTCCTCCCTCTTAGCCCTATAAATAGAGAAGTCTTCAAGCTTCAAAACACACACTAAGCTCACAATCTTCTCTTGAGCTCTCTCTCCTTCCTCCAATTCTTCTAGTTTTAATTAGTTTTAGTTTTATTTTATGGGGAACTATAAGGCTAGGGAGAAAGCTTTTAATATGAGTTTGTAATTTTTATTAGTTTGATCCAAACTTAAGCTTTAATGTGAATTTGTAGTTTTTGTTCAAATGAAATTTGTAGTTTTCTTTTTAATTAATTGATGAATGTTTGATAATCTATTTCATGGGTTCAATCATGTTTTTCCCGTGTAGTAAAAACTTTCATGCTTTTAAAAGAGAAGAGAATTACTTAGATTAATAGAATTTTGACGAAGATTATTTATTGATAGTTTGTTGCTAATGGTACAAGTTGTGCTTAGAATACTTCTAAAGGAAATTAAAAAGAGCTTTAATTATTTTGAACAACTACAATGGAAAATATTTTGTGGATCAAATTAATAAGAGTTGCATGCTTATGTTAAAAGTGGAACCCCAATGCCTTAGTGTTTTAATCAATTCAATTTTCTTTAAATCAAATCTTGCATAAATCTATTTCTCAATCACACTTGTTCTTTTTCATCTCTGTTATTTTATTTACACCGCTCTTTGTGGAAATGACACTCGGACTTTCAAGCTACACTACTATACGACACCTTCCCTTGGGTTTTGCAAAGTGGTACTAACACACTACTTTGGTTTTGAATGAGTTTGGTGTCGACCTTGTCGGTGGTTTTAAAGCTTGATTGAAAACGAGGCTTGATTAAACGAATATTTATTTTTCCATTGGACAAAGTGAGAGTTGCTAAATTGTGGTTGTGGCCAAGCTAGGTTTAAAACCGTTTTGGATTGATGTACGAATTGGGCCGAGTGCTTAAACTACTTATGATTGTGTTGGGTGTTAAACATTGCTTGATGGAAATTGAGAAGTTATCTTATGTTAATTATAGTGAGCATGCGTAATTTAATTCAAGTTCATTAATTGCTTTGTTATATCTCATTATTTGATTTAAGAGCTCCGCTGGTGGTTTTGTTTTGAATTATTGAAGGCCAGAGGCCTAGTTTGTAAACTACTTGAAGGTTAACCTGTGCATGCTGCTAGTTGTGGATATTAACTGTGTTTCAACATGTTGAAATTTTTTGGGGAAAGTCCAATTTACATGGGAGACTGTCGAATTTTCGATAGAAGTCAAATCCTAAAGAAACTTTGGTTTTCATTAGAAGGGCAATTTGGTCAAGTGTACTCGGCACCCGCCAGGTGTCGAACACGCACAGGGTCCAATGCAGATTCCAAAGTGGAATTTGGGTCGGGTCCTGTCATGAACAATTAATATGATTATGGTTACTACATTAATTTTGTTTGCAAGCACATTTTTTTTGTCTACTACATTAAGGGTTGCAAGGGATTTTGAATATTGTTAGGTCATAAACGATGTTGGAGTTTGCCATGACAATTTAGGAGATCATAACATTTCTGTCATGCGTAGAAAATTAGTAAATCTAATAGATATTGGTGGTGGCGGAGAGAGATTTGTATGGTCGGATGAAGATTGGCGAAATGTTGATTTATTTGGTGTTAGAGATTGTTGAGGCCCAAAAAATCCACGGTTCGGCCCAAATAAATTCTTGGCCCAATGCAATACCTTACCGAGGAGAAGCCCGATTAGGGCACGCGAAAGTTCGTCATACGCGCTTGCACACATGCCACGCCAAGCAAATAAGCAACACGTCAAGCTACAAGCTTAAGGGGGCCAAAGCCACTCAAATGCCCGGGGCTTGCTTGAGTGGGTTGTGGTATGGATGGTAATAAATCAACATGAGGCCCATTAATGGGCCGAGAAATGGAAGCCCCGAGTCGCTTGGGAGCCTCGAGACTCAAGCCCATTTCTTAGGCCCAAACATGTGGGTGAGCACAAGAGGAAGAAATAGCCCAGTCAAAATAGCCTATGAACCTTACCAAAAGCCCAAATGTTTAATGAAAATAGCCCAATCAAAAATAGCCCAATAAAAAAGTAGCCTATTGACTCAACCAAAAAAGCCCACTTACTTAATGAGCCATCTTGGCCCATACAATTACCCCAGCTGGCTGGGAGAACAAAAGCCACGAAGAGGGAGGTCTGAAGGTTTATTGAATAAAGCTGCTGGAGGTTCCAGCACATGGGGGAGCAAGTTCCAAGCAAAAATCCTTCAAGGAACCAAGGGATATTAGCACGCAAGGAGGGATGCCATCCCTTGAACCAGCATACAAACCCAGTTTCTTTCCTTCATCAAATTTGGCCATGGAAAAAGGAAGAAAGAAGATAAAGAAGATGGGTGAAAATAGAGGCTCTCCTCTGAAGCAGCCAAGGGAGGGAGCCTTGAGCCCCCAAAAGTCTCTGATTTTGTGGGATTGGGCCCCCCAAAAGTCT
>NW_018921813.1:25221-62953 GCF_002207925.1 Prunus avium
TACCTTAATACCCCATCTTCTTTCCTCTCCTACCTTAATACCCCATCTTTCCCCTAGAAACACTTAATTTTCCCTCAGTGCTAAACTCATGTTGATTTTGCTTCCATGCCACATGCCTCTCATGCCAAGCCCAAGATTTTATCTGTAAGCATGAAGAAATTATCTGTAAGTTGCTGTTGTTTTGGTTGGTGAAGGTAACCAAAATACTTCCTAAGGCCCTGCTGCCATTTCGAAGCATTTTGGGGCTTAATTTTCGAACTCAGACAAAGGGGACAATTTCATCAGCTAAGCCCACCTGCCGCCGGAAGAAAAAGACCCCTACAGAGACTTTCTAGATGATACATTATCTCGTCACATCACTTGTTACCACATCTACTTTATATATTTCTTTATCAAGATAATGAATGATGATTTTGATTATGATGTCTTTGTGGGGAAATTGTTCATGCAACCTCTTCTGTTGGATCCACACTCTTGGTTGAAATATGTTTTTAAACTTGGAGGTGCAAATGGAAAGATATATTTTAAGGGTGGCGCACTTTTCTATCAAACATGTGTGTCTCTTAAAGAAATTGGGACAGTACAAAATGCTCATTCCACCTTTCTCAAATAACAAATTAAGTGATGGGTAGGCGAAAATGAAGATAACACCATGGTGTAATGAGATTGTTATGATTAATGATCATGATTGAGATATTTAATTGCATGATGTACTTGAATGGTGAGACATCACACCAAGTTACTTTTGTGAACATTGATTGGAGAAGATTCATCCTCATATTCGAAAATAGATTTACAGTTGACGAAATTTCGAGTGTGTATCGATGCTAGTTTTGGGCTAAATGTCCAACCACAAAGTCACATCTTTCTAAAACTCTTTCTAACCAATGAAAAGTTAACTGAACTGAAATTTAAAATAACAAATCGAGTACATGACTTGTTATACCTCAACGACATGAAGGAGCTTCCTAACAACACACTTGATAGGAAGTTAAGACCTTGGTGGAGAAATAATATATAGTAAGTGTGCATAAGAAATTAATATAATTATGGCTACTACATCAATTTTGTTTGCTACCACAGTTTTTCTGTCTACTACATTAAGGGTAACACATGATGTTGAATATTGTTAGGTTATAAACGAGGTGTGAGTTTGCAGTGACAATTTGGGAGATTACAATAGTTATATCATGTGTTGAGAATCCGTAAATCATATAGATGTTGGTGGCAGGGAGAGGTTTGTATGATCGGATGAAGATTGGCGAAATGTTCATTTGTTTGGTGTTAGGTAATATCAAGATTATACCTTACCTTGTCACATCACTTGTTGTCGCATATACTTTATCTATTTCTTTAACAAGATAATAAATGATTATTTTGGTTATAACATCTTCGTGAGGAAACTTCTCAAGCATCCGCTTCTGTTGGATCTGCAATCTCAGTTCAAGTATGCTTATGAACTTAGAGCGGTAAACGGAAAGAAAGATTTTTGAGGTGTCATAGTTTTCTGTCTAATACATTAATTTTGTTTGCCGGTTTGATTTTCTAACACTTTTAAAACTATTATTTTGCTACCTTTTGAGTCATGTTTTGCATTAGTTATTGAGGACGACACTTAGTGTGAATTTTTTTTTTCTTAGCTGCGTTTTGAATCATGTTTTACTTAGAACTTTGAGGATGATAAGGAATTTCCCTGTCACAAAGAAAATACACAATAGATTTGTTGCATGAAACTAGCATGTCTGCTTGTCAACCGATTGCTACACCAATGGAAGAAAGACTCAAACTTGAGATTGATCTGAACCAGGTATCGATCAAAAAAGGTCAATATTAGAGGCTTGTTGGGAGATTGATGTATTTAGCTCACATGAGCCCTGATCTTGCATATGCCTTGAGTGTGGTCAGCCAGTACATGCATGATTCTGGCGAGCAACATATGAAGGCATTTTTTAGGATATTGTGATATTTGAAGGGGAGTTTAGGAAAAGGAATTTTGTTTACAAAGAATGGTCATCTCAAAATTGAAGGCTATACATCGGTTTACTTTACTTTTGTGGGAGTAACCTTGTTACATGGAGGAGTAAGAAGGAGAATGTGGTTGCTCGGTTTTAGTACAGAAGCTTGATATATAGCTATGGCATTGGGAATTTGTGGATCCTATGCCTTAAACTGTGTATTACAAGATTTGGGTTTTGCACCTAGTCAACCGATGAAGTTATTTTGTGATAATCAAGCTGCTCGTGATATTGCTCATAATCCAATGCATTATGATAAGACGAAACATGTTGAGGTTGATAGGTTCTTTATTAAGGAGAAGTTGGAGGATAAAATTGTTGAAGTGCCTGCAATGAGGACGGAATACCAATTGGTTGATATACTTACGAAGGTTGTATTGAGTCAGGTTTTTTCGAAGTTCTTAGACAAGTTGGCATAAGTGATTACTATGCACCAACTTGAGGGGGATTATTGACTTTTGTATTATATTTTAGGTAATTCCTTGTAATATTAGGTTTCCTAGTATAGTCCTGTATTTACTCCATGTGATATCGGATTAGGAGTGTAACCCTACGTGTATATATATCCCTCTTTGTGAGATGAATAACGCAAAACAATTTTAAACCAAATAGTATTCTTCTGCTTGTCTAATATAGATTCTCTAGCTCTAATTGAAGTATTGGAGAAGGAGAATTGGAGAAGTAGATAATAAAATATTAAAATTATGAAGATGCGACATTTGTATGAGCAATGTCAAATGGCTCTATTTTTGCAATCTTGGTTGTCTTTAAATGTCTAAGTTTGCTAAAATGTTTGTGTAAATTTTACTATGCACTATAATAAAGAATTTCAATCTTGGTTTGATATTTAAATTAATGTATTGTTCCAAATTCTTCTATATTATTTTGATTGTTCTTTGTTGCAGGGGAAGTTTATGCTTGGTTTGGTTTCTCTGCTTTTTTTTTTTTGGTTTTTTCTAGTTTAAAATTTTTTAATTTTATTGAAATGGCAAAATTGTACTTTATGCTGTTAACGTAATATATGAATCTCATAAAATAAAAACTAAATTTTACAATAATTGACGTGTCATGTCGTTAGATTATTGCAACAACTAAGATGAAGTGAAATACGGCAAATACATAGATTCTAAATGTAGAGGCTCGAGGTCCCTAGAGAACCACATGTTGTTTATTTTAAATTAATATTTAACATGTTGAGCACCATTCTTGACTTATAATTTATTATTGTTGATGCACATACTTTAAGTCGCCCATCTAGAAAAATACAATTAAAAACAAATGTAAGTCGGGCATAGCACCCATGATGGAAAAGAGGTCTCTCACGTTGGGAGGCTAGTGTATGATACCACTCAATGTCAGCCCAAAGCGGGCATAGCCAATTTTCCATTTTTGATTATGAAATCATAGGGTGCCTTTGGTAAAACTCTTATTTCACACGATCCAGGAACTTCCATAACGTTGGCTCTATTATACTCATTATAAAAAAATCAAAAAAAATAGGCAAAAAGTCACTTTTGGTCCCTGTGGTTTCCCACTTTTACCACTAAGGTCCCTATGGTTTCAATTTAGTCACTTTTGCCTATGTGGTTTTCAATTCCAAGCAATTCAAGGACAATGCCCAATTTCTGTCAAATTCTTCTAACTTCCGTTACTGATTGAAGGGCATTTCGGTCCATATATGATTAAAAATTCATTCCTTTTAAAAATACTAGCCTCGTGAGCATGTGCCATTTGGTTTTTAAAAATTATTTTATTTTATTTTAGAATTAAAAAAATAATGGGTAGTCGTGTTCCCTAAAAATAGAACCAATTATCTGATTTTATTTTTAATATTAAAATATGTGGATTTGCCATATTATCCTCATTTAATTAATAATTTCAATCAAGGGCATTTTTTTGGTATTTTGAATGTTTCACCATTCTCTACCTTTTTCTTTATTTACAAATATTATTATAAAGTAGCCTCTCCGCAAGCGCTTCCGCGCCTGCGAGAGGCTTTTTTTTAAAAAATTAAAATTTATTTTAGAATTAAAAAAGATAATGGGTAGTTGTGTTCCATAAAAATAGGCCATTATCTGAATTTTCTTTTAATTTTAATTTTTTTAAATATGAAAAAGTGTGAATTTAGCATATTATCCTCATTTAATTCATAATTTCAATTCTTAATGTTTGCATTAACCAAGGGCATTTTCTAGTATTTTAAATGTTTCACCATTCTCTGCCTTATGCTTTATACGAGCCTCACCGCACGCGCTTCTGCGCTTGCGAGAGGCTTTTTAAAAAAAAATTAAATTTATTTTAGAATTACAAAAGATCATGGGTAGTTGTGTTCCATAAAAATAGGATCCATTATCTGATTTTTCTTTTAATTTTAATTTTTTTAAATATGAAAAAGTGTGAATTTAGCATATTATCCTCATTTAATTAATAATTTCAATTCTTAATGTTTGCATTAACCAAGGACATTTTCTGGTATTTTGAATGTTACACTATTTTCTGCTCTTTTGCTTTATATATATAGATATATAGATTAAAGAAAGGTACAATATTAATATAAATGGTTAATTTCAATTTAGTACACTAAACTATTACTCTAAAGGCACATTTACCCATGCACTCTCAATTTTAACAATCATATACCGTAAATTTTTCAATTTTTTGCAATCTAGCTCCGACGTTAACTTCACCGCCAAAATTTCCCTTAATTGCTTGAGTGGCAAGAGCCTAGGTCCCACCTATTTACTCATTGCAATGTCAGTTGAAGAGTATTTTCAAGTATTTTGTTCAAAAATGGTTTGGTATTAATGCATGTAATGTGTTCTTCATGGGTGGGAAGACACCAATTACTCGAAAATACTCTTCAACTGACATTGAAATAAGTGAATAGGTGAAACCCATGCCTAACATACAAGCAATTAACAGAAATTTTGATGGCGAAGTTAATGTTGGAACCAAATTGCAAAATTCAAAAGCTTAGGGTATGTAATCCTTAAAATTGAGAGTGCAGGAGTAAACGTGCCCTAAGGGTAAAAGTTCAAGATACTAAATTGAAATTAACCACAATCTAAAAGAGAGAAGGCTTTTTCTCCGTACCACTCCCTCTCTTCTCCCTTGGCAGCCCGCCGCCCCACCACTCTCTCCCTTTTTTCTCTCTTACCCAACCTAACACCCATAACCACCGCATTTCCTTTCTTCTCTCTCAGCATCCCACCCTCCCCACATGCACCTCTCTCTCTCTCTCTCTCTCTCGGCAACACCCTCCCATAAGAGAATATCACAACCATTGCAACCCTTGGAAAACCCATAAATGATCGTGGAATTTGCTAAACACATAAACAAAAATCACCCAAAATTGAGATTTTGTGTGCTGCGTTATGAACCAAGAATGAGGTTATTATTATAAATAAATAAATAAATAAACCAAACAAGCACATGAGAAAATTCCCCAATTTTCCAACAAAACACAAGAAATTGAAATTGAAATTGACATGAAAATGAAAATTTTCACGACATTCATTGTATTTCCCAGGAAAATCGGATCAGGAAAACACATACCAAAGCCAGTTAAAAGCTTGAAATATTTTTGAAAAATTTCAAGCTACTCCTTGGTTCCAACATATACAAACACAAACTCTATTTGACTCTTGCAAATATGAAATCGGGGCTGATGGGTGCCCAATATTTTTTATTATTTATATTTAATGTTTTTAAAAAGAAATCTTATTTTTAAAAGAAATTGGAAGTTAGAAGAATTTGACCGAAATGCCCTTCAATCAGTAAGGGAAGTTAAAAGAATTTGACAGAAATTGGGCATTGTTCGTGAATTGCTTTGGACTTGAAAACCACAAGGCAAAAATGACCAAATTGAAACTACTGGCACTTTAGGCCATCTCCAGCCATGGGCTATATCCCAAATATAGCCCTAAAATAATGCAAAACCCATCTCCAACCATGGGCTAAATAAAATTTTGGCCAAATTTGGAGGGCCACATTTGGCCCTTTAGCCCTCCAACCAGGCCACATATAGCCCACCTTTAGTCTAGGCCAAATTTTTGTGGGCCCATGCATTTGCTTTTTAAAAGCCAACAATAAAGTAAGATGATATCATAGCTGGATATATATAATAAAATATAAAGGATCCTAAAATATAGCCCTACATGGTTGGAGATGGAAAAATTTAGCCATGCATTATTCTTTAAAAAATTAATATTTTGGAGGGCTAAATTTTTAACCCTGGACTACATTTAGCCCTATGACTGGAGATGGCCTTAGTGGTAAAAGTGAGAGTCCTGCACTGAGCAAAAGTGAATTTTTACCTATAAAAAAATACATAATTGTTAAAATTGAAAATAAATATTACTTTATAACTGAAAATTGATGCTATTAAACTGAAATTGAAGTAATAAAGATACAATATCTAGGATGGGATTCAAAATTTAAGAGAAGAAAAAAGGAAAAAGGAAAAATCGAAATTAACCTTTCACATTACCCAAAAGAAAAATCGAAAAAAGTAGACCCAAGAAGAACAGAAGAAAAAGAGGGGTTTTAGTTGAGGGAGAGAGAGGAAGAAGGCCATTTGAGATCTTCTGCTCCGAAACTTCACTATTGATTCTCAGAGCATTCTTGAACTTTCTGTCCCACCAAACACAGTGTTACGACCCGTACCCAAACGACTCACAACGACGTCGTGTTCGGCCGAAACGACGCCGGACGGCGTTGTTTCCCTCGAAGAAAAGAGGGGAGCGCAAGTGCTGGTAATTAACTGATTTTCATTTTTGCCGATTGAGAATTTTCATTCAGAAATCGATTGATTTTGACTAAAAGGAAGCGTTAAATTTTGTTTTTGCAAGCAGTTTTCATTTGTGAGAAAATTGTGCGCTTCAGAAGAGATGGAGTCAGAGCCAGAGCACACACATACTGATATTGACCAAACTGAAGAACATTGCGCGCGTCAACTGCTCTGTTTGACGGAACAACGTACTAGAGAAGAGCCACAGTACATACACATTGACCAAAATGAGTTCTCGCATAGAAGGTAAGCAAAATCTCTATCTTATTGTTTATTTTTCTTTTGCTCCTTCGTTTTTTTTTTTTTTGTTTCTAGAGAGTTAGAATTTTTAACTTGCCATGGCATTTTGCAATTGGGTTTGTGGAAATTGAAGGGCTTTGCTTGATGACTTGTCAATTTGTCTTCTGGGTTTCTCAGTTTTTCATCTTTAAGTGTTGTTAACGCAGTAATTGGCGAAGGAGACCATTCAGAGGACTGATTGCTTATTTCATTTAATTTTGAATTGAGGTTTAGGGTTTAGGGTATAAGATTATGGTTTCAAGTTAGTTTCTTTCTTGAAAATAGTATCCCTTGTGTTGCCATGGCTCAGTTAGAACTTTTACTTGCTAATCTGCTCAAGGAAAGCTTTCTATAGTTGATTTATTTTTGGGTCGATGTTTCTATAGTCGTTTGTTGTTGGTTAAAATTGGTTTTACATTCTTATTTATGACATTGTTTTGTGCGGTCATGCTAAATATTGTAAATTACTTCTCTAGTCCATGTGTAGTACAATGTTACCCAAATGTCTTCACTTCCTTACAGACCTCATCACTTGGTTAATTTTTTGGGTGGAGTTTCAGGTCATAAATACTTAGTTATTTGCATTAGCAATTTAAAATTTAAATATATAACAAGTTTTCTTTCTATCTGTCTTTTTTGTTGTTGTTGGTAGACACAAGACACAGAAGGAGGAAGATATTGCTATATGTGAATGCAAGTATGATGAACATGATCCTGAAAGTGCATGTGGGGAGAGGTGCTTGAATGTACTTACCAGCACAGAATGCACTCCAGGATATTGCCCTTGTGGTGTCTATTGCAAGAATCAGGTAAATCTTTCTCTCTCTCTCTCTCTCTCTCTCTCTCTCTTGTCTCCCACCTCATCCATAAGAGTTTGTGAATATGGATGCGTGTTTCTTGTATTTATTTCCTCCAGTTCTTTTTTCCCTGCTCATACATAAGCCTCCATGGTGTGGCCATGTGTTAATCATAATTTTGATGGTAAAAAATTGTAATACTTTTACTAATTTGTATTTTATTTTATTTTCAAAATGAGTTTGTATATGCCAATTCATATTATACTCTTGTGATGTTTATCACAATTATTGTTTTTGGTTGTGTTGTGCTTACCCGGTTTTCTTCTATAAAAAAGGTTCAATTCTTTACAGAAAAGGATAAAATGTTATACATACACATGCATGCACTCCACTGCCTGTTACTAATAATTTTATTCTCACGTATATATGTGTGTACATGAAAGTTGTCTTTGCTGTCTTTATGTGGTTGTCTATGGTTTGGAAATTAGGGTTTGGCATGGAATTTAGGGTTTGTAAACTTTTATGGTTCAAAAGGGTATAGGTTGGCATATAGATGGAAATTCTGAACGATGGATACTTTTATGGGTTCTCCGGCTATTTGTATGGGATTTTTGTTTTTTTTGGCCAGTAATAAGCTTTTAGATTGAAAATATAAGATCACAATATTGGCATTTTATGATGAATAAGTAAAAACAATAGGGGCTGGTTGTGGAGTAGCAAAGAGAGTGCATCACTGTATAGGATTGGTAGTGCCTGCATATGTTTGAGATGAATTAATCATTTTTCTTCATAGTGATAAGGAAATGGACAGAAGTGATTTGCTGTTGACAACCTTAGGTTTTCCCGAGCATGATCCAAGTTATAGAAAATATTATTTTGTGCTTATGAAAATGAAAGGCCTATCATTGGGAAACAACTCAGTATATCATTTCCATGGAACATGTGCTATGGGTGAAAAGATGAATTGAAGGGTGAATCACCTATGACCATAGCAATCACTTCTTAAAAATCTTGTTGATTCTACTTTTGAGCCTTTCAAGATGATTTGGAAGTTTTGTGTCTGTACTAATGTGATTTTATTTTGGCGTGTTATCCATGGGAAAACTAATGCATGTGAGATACTCTAAAGAAGAAGACCAAATGCTTGCTCATTGCCTTATTGGCCCACTTTGTGCTTTTCTAATGCATGTGGTGTACTCTATTTGTCTTCTTACCTTTAATCCATAAATTTTTAATATTTCGAAAAGACAATCATTATGGTGGTAAGACCATGGTTGTCACTAGACGTGAGAGTTTTCTACCAAATGCGAGGCAAGTTCGTTTTGATAACAACATGATATTATTTGTAACAAAAGGATTTTTAAAGGTGGGTGGGGAGAATTACATGGGGTTGGCAATGACACTTATCTTCAATGTTTCTCTTTCATGGTCGCATCAATAACTTATCTTCATTTCTTTAAAACATTCTTTTTGCTGTATTATAGTTGCTTTTCTTTTTCCTGAAAGTATCGGGATAATGATGTACTTAGTGTGAGTTTAAGATACTATGAATCTTCAAACCCTGTTCAAATTCTGTGAAACTATTATTTACCATATTTGATGTCTCATTTATTTGCTGTCAACAGAGATTTCAGAAATGTGAGTATGCCAAGACAAAGTTGTTTAGAACGGAAGGTCGTGGGTGGGGTCTTTTAGCAAATGAGAATATAAAGGTAATACCTTACTAATTTATCTTGATCTGTTACAACTGTAAACTGGCATCTTGTTCTGTTATTTATCTTTGGCACTTTTGTTTGGCTCCACTGAGAACATTGAAGCTTTATATGTCTATGATTGAACTATAAATCATTTATTTATAGTTTGTTTATCTGTTGAGTGAATTTTTAATCTCTTGTAAGCCTTTTAATTTGCTCTGTACAATGCAGGCAGGGCAATTTATCATCGAGTACTGTGGAGAAGTGATATCATGGAAAGAAGCAAAGCAAAGATCTCAAGCTTATGAAATTCAAGGTGATTTAATAGACTTATGAAATATATGTTTGTATTTATTTTGAAACTGTGTTCAACGTTTGTGCCTTGGTGCAGGTCTCAGGGATGCATTTATTATTTCTCTCAATGCCTCTGAGTCTATTGATGCCACTGAAAAGGGAAGCCTTGCTCGATTTATAAATCATTCATGGTGAGCCACATCAGGCGGAATCTAATTTGGGGAAATGAAATATCTTTAGAACGACTAGCTGTTATCTCTTGTTTCTTTCTTACTTTCCTTTAGTTGAGAATGAGTTACAATACTTTAATGTTTTCAGCAAACCAAATTGTGAGACAAGAAAGTGGAATGTGTTGGGGGAAATTAGGGTTGGAATATTTGCAAAACAAGATATATTGGATGGAACTGAGTTGGCATACGACTACAATTTTGAATGGTATGGGGGTGCTAAGGTTCGCTGCCTCTGTGGTGCGCCGAGCTGTTCAGGATTTCTTGGGGCAAAATCTCGTGGTTTTCAGGTAATCATTTATTGAAAGATGAAAAAATGTGTCAGTTTGATCTGTGTTATACAAGTTGCATAGCTCCACATTACCTGTTTCCCTATTATAAAATTGTCTGGATATTGTATTGCACTGCCCTAGAACTAGCTGATATCTCAACTTTAAAGGGGCTGTTATCTAGGAGGTTGGTGAAACTCACAATTGAATGAAATAGAAAATTAAACATCTTGCCTTGGATGCATAATGCCAGTGCCTTAATCTTTCAAGTTAACTTTTTGTTTTTGTTTTTATTTTTGTGAGCATGATCCCATTGTTAGTTTTGAAATCCTTTGCCTAATGACCTTTCTTTGGAAGCTATCAACTCTAAGGATCATAAGTACCGATTTTATAGTGTAAAATGGTTTTAGGGATTTGTAGTGTCCATTGGTTTGCAATCGTCCTACAAACTTATATGAGGATTTGTGTCCGAAGGCATAGTGCTCAGAGTTTAGAGGCTTTGTCTCACTCAGCGAAAAGAAAACAAAAGCTTAAACTTAAACATTTTAATTGTAGGCTCTCCTCCCAGAGACACAACCTGAAAATGCCTTAGGCATACAAGTGTTTTGCAGAAATTCTCAAAGGCCTAAGCCTTTTTGTTGAGGTGTATGCTGTATAAAACTCGTGTCACTTTTTGTTGACCAGTTGCTATTTTCATTTTTCTTGATGCTAATAAAGAAAAAAGGGTTTTCCAGAGATCAAGATACTTCGTTTAGGCTCTTAAATAAGAAAATTTATAAAAGTTAGGTGTTTGGCAGGAGAGAAATATGGTTTCCTGTACTTTTCTGCTTCGGCAAGACTACTAACAACCTGATGAATAAAATTTTATGGTCGATCATGGGCCAGTTTATTGGGTTTCTTAAATGGTTTTGACTTTTGCCAAATTCGGGACTCAAATTGGGTTGTTTTTAACATGTTGGAATGGACTAAATGTGGGGTTGTCTATTGTGTTTAATGGGTTTCTCATGGACTTCTAAAAGCGTGACTTTAAAATAAGGGAGCTTCTAAATGCACTCTTCGATTTGATCAGTGCACTCAAAGCTTTAATAACTTTTTTAATCACCATTGTAACCTTTGCAATGACTAAAACGAACTTAATACAGTTCTAAAGGGTTTCCAATTACCATAGCTCACACCCAAGCTTATACCCACCCTACCATCAAGTCCCAAACAAAAACCCTCTCACCAGCTTCAGAATCATTTTTTTCTCACTCCATAAACCCCAATCATATTAATTCGACCCATATTGAGTTTCCTTGGTTGGAGCATCAAATCATCATTTATGACGAGTCAGTGAGGATGGAAAGGTATGTTATTTGCCACATTAGTTGAGTTTTATTTATTTATCGTTCTTTTGTGCTACTAAAAACGGGGCTCATGTTTTGTTCGGCTAACCAGAGCTGAGCACCAAATGTACAGTGTGGTTATGTGTGGCCAAAAAATGTTCCTCAAGTGCTGCCGAATATGGCTGCATTGTACATTTGGTGCGTGACTAAAATTGGCTGCACATCAACATGAAAGTGGAGCCAATAATAGCCTCAGAGTTTTCTCTATGTGATGTATTCTCTAAATAGGACACTAACAAAATTCTTCATGTAAGCTTTCTTTCTCTAATGCAGGGGGAAACTTCTTCTCGAGGTAGTGGGGTTGGCTCAGAATGTGCGATGGACTACACGAGTGAATTTACAATGAATGAGGTAACTAAATTTTTTGCTAAATTGCCAGTTGGCTTTATTGTTAAATCGCCAACCAGCTTTATCGTTAAGTTGCTGACTGACTTGATCATTAAATAGCTTTGGTGTTTGGTCAAAATTTCCTTTGCACCAACATGGAAGTGCTGCCAATAATGACTGTAAAGTTTTCTCCTGTAACGTATTCTTGAACTGAATACTAACAGAATTCTTCATTCAAACTTGTTTTTGCTAATGCAGGTTGATAATTCTACTCGAGATAGTGGGGTTAGCTCGGAATGTGTGATGGATTACACAAGTGAATTTACTACTTATGAGGTTACAAACTTGATCGTTAAATAGCTTTGGTCCCAATAAAAGTCATACGTATATTTTGGATACTTACACACTAGTTTCTCTTCTTTTATAGATATTCAAGACTAGAGAGTCCTTAATGCAGTGGGCTCGTGAGGCTGGAAAGAGAAATGGGTTTGTTATTGTGACAATACGATCTGATTTGGGGGGTAAGAGTATGAAACCAAGAGTTACATTAGGCTGTGAGAGGGGTGGAAGATTTAAGGAGAAGAAAACTAAAGTCAATAAGGGTGCTAAAAAAAGATGTGGGACTGGCACGAAGAAGTGTGGGTGCCCTTTCACATTGAAGGGGGAAAAGTTGGCAAGTGGCAATGGATGGATGCTGAAGGTCGTATGTGGAGTGCACAACCATGCATCAACTGAGTATTCTGAGGGGCGTTCATATGCAGGGAGGTTGTCGGAGCAGGAGACTTCACTCTTGATAGACTTGTCAAAGAGTTTAGTACGGCCCAAAGAAATCCTGAGCACTTTGAAGCAAAGGGATGAACTCAATGCTACAACCATAAGGACGATCTACAATGCACGCCAAAGGCAAAGAGTTAAAGAGAAGGCAGGGAGATCTCAAATGCAACAACTTTTATGTAAGTTGAATGAGCATGACTATGTTGAGTGGCATAGGAGTTGCCCTATGTCTGGTAATGTGCTGGACTTGTTTTGGGCACACCCTGTGAGTTTGGAGTTGTTGCGTGCATTTCCAACCATTTTGATGATGGATTGCACGTACAAGACTAATAGGTATCATTATCCCCTACTAGAGGTTGTAGGCATCACATCAACTGATATTACATTCTCAGTTGCATTTGTGTTTTTGGATTCTGAAAAAGAAGATAACTATATATGGGCGTTAAGCAGATTGCGTGGTGTGATGGTGGAGTGCGCTATGCCAAATGTTATTGTCACTGACCTGGATTTGCCATTGATGAGAGCCGTTGAGGTAGTATTCCCTACAGCTAGACACCTTTTATGCAAATGGCATATTAATAAGAATGTGCTGTCCAAATGCAAAAACTTGTTTGAGTCCAAGGAAAAGTGGGATAGATTTATAATGAAGTGGAATGTACTTGTGACATCTCCTACGGAAAGTGATTACAAACGGGAGCTAGCAGTGTTACAGAGCGAATTTAGTATGTACACTGAGGTCATGGAGTATGTTATAAACACATGGTTGAATCCTTTGAAGGACAGATTTGTGTCAGCTTGGACGGACATGATTATGCATTTTGGTAACGTTACATCAAACAGGTAATTCTTGAAGTTATAATATAATTAGTCATGCAATATTACATCACTGGTTTAATATGAATTTGTGTTAACCTGTTGTATTTTTTTATGATTTAATAGGGCTGAGGGTGCACATTCCAAGCTTAAGAGGGAACTTGGTTTGAGTCAGGGGAATTTTGAGGGTTCTTTTGAAAATATACACTCTCTCATCGAGTTACAACACATTGACATAAAGACATCTTTTGATAAGTGTTCGACAGTCGTGCAACATAACTTCAAGTCTTCAGAATTCAAATATTTGAGAGGAGTTGTTTCTATTTTTGCATTGGAGAAGGTGTCATCTCAGTCCAAGCTAGCCGCCTCAATTGGTGTTGATGCTTTGGCATGTGGTTGTGTCATACGCCGTACCCATGGTCTACCTTGTGCCCATGAGATTGCAGAATACAAGAGGGATTGTAGGCCAATTCCTCTCGAGTCTCTTGACCCCCATTGGATGAAACTTGATTTACTGCCTCCTAGTTCTATTCAGGATTCCATGGATGTGAATGAGTTTCCGGAGTTGAAGTTGCTTCACCAGTACTTTCTGGAGGCAAATAAAGACAATAGGTTGATGCTAAGGAAAAGAGTGAGAGAACTTGTAGCACCTTATACAACTACTCTTGTTGAACCAGGAATAAAGTCTAGATTACGAGGTCAATTGAAGGAGAAAATTGATATGTCCAGTCGACGAGACCCATATGCATTTGAATTGAGATCTCCATCTGTGGATAGTCACTCACCTAGCTTCACAGGTGATACAATGGATGTTCCGCAAAATTTTACACATAAGAAAACGGAGCGAACGAAGGAGAAGGTAATAAAGATAACCCATTACTAAATTGAAGATTTTATAGTTACCCATTTATACATAACAATTTATATTCATACAGGTGTACCGGACATTGACGGTGAAAGGTATTTTGTATATTGATGCATTCCCAGTTGGATTGAGGCCCTTTATTCAGCAAGTCAAGGATGTATGTCATGATGGTCACTGCGGGTTTAGGGCAGTTGCTGATTTAGTGGGATTGGGTGAGAATGGATACTTGCAAGTGCGTAATGACTTGCTTACTGAGTTGTCTTCATATTCTGCGCATTATGGCGAGTTGTATGGCACCACAGACAGAGTTCGTGAGTTAGCACAGATACTATCATTCTTTGATGAGGGTAGAGCGCCATTTGACAGATGGATGACGATGCCTGACATGGGTCATCTTATAGCGTCATGTTATAAGGTTGTACTTTTCCACTTGTCAGCTACTCAGTGCCTTACGTTCCTGCCGCTTCGATCAGCACCAGTTCCTTTGCCAACACGTAGACACATTGCCATTGGTTTTATGAATGACTGTCATTGCGTGGAGGTATGATAGCAATAATTTATGATGTGTGCGGTTTTATTGTAGAAAGACATTTTAGATTAATGTAACATATGTTTCTTGTAGGTGTTCTTAAGGCCAGGGTATCCTGTGCCTCCTGTTGCATCTGATTGGATCAGATGTCATACGCCAGCAGCACAAGGATGGGACTCTTTGTATACTAGTTGTATTTCACGCTTCAAATCTCTTGTCAGCTCGGACCAAATCTGACTTGGTCAGGTGTATGTCACAAGTTCAAACTGTCTCAGAACACGCTGAGGATGGTAAGGTTAGATCACATAAATGCACCCGAAAAGAAGGAGAGGTGATGAAGTGGATGTTGCTCCCAAATCCCACCATAAGGAACCCAAATTACCTACACAAATAATGGCAACCAATATTTGAAATGATATACATACTTAAAGGGAAAGTGATAAACCTAATAGTATGGACAGAGGACGTCTCATACCTCATCAATTACGAAAGCATCCAACTCCTCTCTTATGCTGCAAATCATTCATAGTGGCAGCTTTGACAATATCCAATGACACACAAGCGGTTTGTCTGAGATATGGTTCATGTTACAACATGTCTCAAAGAGCAAATAAGCTTACATTCTCACACCTCTAAAAGCTTCGAGTGTCCCGCTGTCTGTCTAATACCACATCTGGTTACGTGCCCCAAATGTAAATACATGTAGTTGGGGGACGCAATTCCCCATAATTGCCATCTCATCTCACCGAACTCCATAAGCATATGAAACTAGATTATGCACACTCGTGTACCACTCTTATCAGTGAAGATTGTACATCTCAACATACAACAAATATGCTCTCGTATCCTGATTGTGCACATATCAGCACAACTGAGAATAAATGAAAATCCTCTAAAACTCTACATTGATTTCTATTGGTCCCTCAATCAGTTGTGATTTGAAATATAAAATCTGCATACTTCCAACTAATTTCTCTACGTTGTACGGTTTTTCCTGTCCTATGTATTTTTAATTCTGTCCTTGTTTTGTAGGGCAGGTTTTTTCCCATCTGATTTCATTTAAATTCTTTGCAGTTAGCATTCTGCATTCATAGGATTTCTGGTGTGCGTTTGCTGTTATTTTACATTTGCTCAAGATATTGTTTTGCTTCTGACTATTTATTAGTAGCAGTTATAATTGTACATCTTTAGAATTTCCGGTGTGTTTGATGTTAACTTTCTTTTGTTCAATAATATTATTCATCACGGTGTTTAATGTTATGCAACTTTTTCCAAACAGGAGGATACTTACCTATGGGAAGACGATGATGACAGGTAACGTTTATGCGTATACCTTAATGCATTTGTCTTTAAAAGTTTCGTTTTGTGCCGAAGTGATCTACTGCAAGCACTTGCTTGTAATTTGGTTATTAGTTTCATATTTTAGTTATTACCCTACTAAATTTTGTTCCCTTTGGTCTAGTTCATCTTGATTGTGTAAGAGGTTACCAATAATTGGCAATCTAGCACTGACATTTCTTTGAAGCTGTCGTGTTCTTGTGCCCTGACACAATGCTTGACCCTGCACGTGGTCGTGTGTGTATTTTCTCAACACTTCATCACCACTTTCCCAATACTTTCCTGACCAAGTTGAGGCGAAATTATAATATTTTTCTTAAGAAATTGTAAGAAACTTAGAGGATGTTATGTATGTTAATGGGAGTCTTTGGATCCAAAGTTATGGTGGGCTGCTTATGGATCTACACACAAAATTCAAGCCTTAGCTACAAGTTGACTTAGCCAACCTTGTCTCAGTGTTCGGAGATATATTTGAGTGCTTATTCTCTTATGTTATTGTTATTTTTATGTTAATATTACTATACTACTTAGGGGGCTAAGACGTAAGTGTGTTTTATTATTGGATTGGATTTATTCTGATGTAATGCTTTATGTTGAGTTAGGACTTTGGTTTTACATGCTTTCAATGAAATTTTTGACCATTAACTTTAGATGAATTAGTTACAAACTAATTATTCATGCATAGAGATGAAACTAAATTTTAAAACCCCAAAACCATATTCACTTACTTTCTGTATTCATGGTGTGTGGTATCTTAATTTGGTAAAATTCGTAATGAGTGATGTAGTGTTATGTTGCATGTTGGTGTCTACTTCATAGTTTATAATTCTCTTCTTTTATAATTTTTTTTAATCATCAGTAGTTCTATAGTTTGCATATTTTGCCTTGTCCATCTCTTTATGTACCTTTTCTCTTCTTTAATAAAATATGTTGTGTTTCCTACAAAATGTAACTAGTTTTACCTTGCTTAACTCTTCAGCAATTTAAGACATTAACTGATCTACATGGAAAGAAAGAAATCTTCAAATGAGTTAAGTTTTGTAGAAGACTTCATGAATCAGATGAGTGGATCAGTTGCAAGTAGTTTCCACTTCTCTGGTGGGGCTGGTGATCTTGTTAATTTCAGCAAACACGTCTTAGGTTTTGTTTTCCATTTTGTGGCCTATGTGATTGAAAGGTGTAGGTTTATGATGCAGTTTTATGTCGAGTATATCTTTAATATCAAACTAAAATCTTTCGAAAAATTGCACACCCACTCTCATGTACACATGCATATTTAGAGATCTTATGTAGACTTGTGCATTCCTTTTTATGATTTATCTGTCATACTTGAGTTATATTTAACTGCCTGTTGGTGTCAGGTATTCAGTTGAGAAAATTCCGCTCTATGATTCTGCAGAGGATGAGCCTTCCTCGAGGCTCTTCAAGACTGTCAACTCCCCAAGTTCTGAATTTGATGTTGATGGGATGATGATCAATGTCAATGTGGATTCTGGACATCAGTTGATGTCTACTGCTCTTGTTGTGCAATCACTTGATTCTGTTCCAATGGAGGGTGTAGTTATGGAGGTAAAAACAGAAGTGAGTGAGGAGAGGAAACTTTATTCACAAGAAAATCAACCACCTTTTTCAAGAAAGAATGCAATGATATCTCGTATCCGCAGTAATACTGCATGTCGTAACTATCACATTGGATCAGGATCCATGCCAAACAAAAGATCAAAACAATACTCTAATGGAAAGGTGAAACATGGTGCACAAAAGCAAGTTGACGCCAAGTCTTTTGCTTCGCTTTTAGCATCAAGGGAAGCACAAGAGGAAATTTTAAAATATGAGGTATTTGTCTTTTCATTTTTTTATTAATCTGTTCTATATATAGATGTGTATGTCTTATAACATTCAGCAGACCAAAATGCGATATTATTAATAATTATCAGCTCATCTATATAATCATCTAAGCTTAGTTGGTATACATACGTTTTATTTTCAGTTTAAAATTATGTATAAATCTAATGACCAATAAAATACCCCAGCAGTTAAAAGTAGCCATAATATAGTTTATACTTAATATATCAAGCAAGCATACCTTATCTCGTGTGATGTTAGCCAAAACAAAAAAAAAACAAACAAGATTGATAGCATATGATAGTAAAAGAGCATGTGATTTTTGGTGTGACCATCTAAGGTAGTACTGTCCATTATTTCACAAACCTTATATTAAAAAGATATTGGGTTAAGGTAGTAAAATACTGTATAATTAGAAAAGAGAGATCTGGAGCTGCCCAATAGATAAATTAGAAAAATTCCTGCAGCACACCGCCCTTTGGCATCACACTGAAGGTGCCTTGAAATCTCTCCAAGCCAACCTGTGTTTTCACACATTAGCAGGAATATAATTTACTTAATGGAATATCATTTATTTATTTTGTATAAATTTTTAATCTTCAATCCCAATTTCGTGTACATAAAAGTTGTATATAACAACATTTGTGCCTGAAGTATTTTCCTATGTCATTGTACGCTATTATACTGTTTAATATTTCAACTGAAATGATTTTATTATATGCTATTAGCGCCTGGCACATGATTTTATTGTTACTATTGTTATCAAATTGTTGACGTTGAAAACTTTCTTCAGTGTATGAAAAATGATGCTGCCACTCATCTTGAATCTTTATACAATGAGATACGACCTGCCATTGAAGAACATGAAAGGGACAGCCAAGACAGCGTAGCTACCAGCGTAGCTGAGAAGTGGATTGAAGCCTGCTGCTTGAAACTGAAGGCAGAATTCGACCTTTATTCTTCCATTGTTAAAAGCATTGCCTGCACTCCACGAAGGGGCCAAGCTGAACCTTATGATGGCAACAATGAGAATGAAATCAATTACCTGCAGAGCTGATCTTTGTTCTCAGCTCGTTCATTGGTTTGGAACAGATACATTTGGATAAAGCTGCATCAGATCGAATTGTAACCGTTCAGTCTATTTTAGAATCATTAGATTTACACCATGGTTCTGGGATTACTGTTCCATGTTTAGTATTTTGATGTATTTCTAGAGATCTTTCTTTAAAAAGAAAATTATTCGGGTTTCTTGGTATGTTTGGACTGCATAATGCTTTAACTAAGAAATGAAAAAAGGGTTACAATACAAACACCCATTTTTCAAATTGCGTTTTTACAATGTGAAATGGTGCTTTTTCTTTTGGGTTAACTGTCAATCTATCTTCTGAACTTGTACCCTACTTTCAATTTGCACTTTGACCTTTTTTTTCTTGAAAATTAAGGATACGAATTATTTTTTATCGCCAATACCCCCCTACTGTCTAAACTTTTTGACATCCAATAGTCCGTCAAATTGTCATTGTTCAAAAGGTAGTTTCATCTCTCCACCCTAATAACTCCACGCAGCCCCTTTTCCAATCACACAAGTCGTCGATTTAAAGAGAAATAAGAAAGACAAAAGTCACTGAAGGGTCAATTTGCACGACCATTACTAAAGTAAGGTTTGTTTTGGGGAAGAGGAGATTCGACGATTCAGCACTGAACATATTATTTGAAGACTGAGGGTTTCAAATCGGTGAGATTCTTGAATACGGGCTTTGTGGATTCAACGAAATATGGCTCCGATTATGCGTAGCAGTGGTCGTCCTCCAAAGTACAGTAAGTCTTTTTTTTTTTTTTTCTCTTTTTGAATCATTGTGGTCCAATGGTGTTGATAGAATAGTGTTTCTTATCTTCCTTCTGTAAAGTAGTTTGGCTCAAATTCTTCATTTTTGGTTTGGATGATATTCCTTTATGAAAAGGAAATATATTTGTGGTCCCAAGGGTAGTGCATGTGATTTGTCTATGCTTGGTCTATAACTTTTGGTTTTGTCTAATGTGAGCAAGTTTTTGTTATGTCAAAAGTAAATGTGTTGTTATGGCTGTAAATATAAGTTGTTGGTGACATTAAGTGTGGTTTATATATATATATATATATTATTTCTGCCTTTGTAGCTGATCCAAATAACTTCACTATGGAGATTCACCATGGAAGGAATTTTAAAAAGGGGAAATATTTGGGTGGTAGGGTATAATGGATAGATAACTGTATTGGGGATCATTTTTCAATGTTGAATATGTATGACATTGCTACAGCACTCGAATACAACCAGTTTAAAACTTGTTTTCACTATAGGTTCAAAATTTGTACCTCTCACATAAGCCAGAACACCCCACCCCCCGTTAGAGTGTCAACACATAAGCCAGAACACCCCACCCCCCGTTAGAGTGTCAAGCATCTGCATCTACACCTACATTTCACTTTTATGGTTCGGTTCATCCAAATTTACACCAAATTGATGTAGAAGCTGATGTGAATACTTCATATTGTGGTTAGTGGGGTGATAGTTGGAATAATTTGTAGAGTTATTAGGGTGGAGAGACGAAACTACCCAAACAGTGACAATTTGACGGACTATTGGATGTCAAAGAGTTGATTTAGACGGTAAGGGGGAATTGGAGGTAAAAAATTATTTGTATCCTTAATTTTCCAGAAAAAAAAGGTTAGGGTGCAAATTAAAAGTTAGGGGTGGGCATGGTACAGGATGACACGGGATGAAGGTCATCTCGATGTCAATCCCGGATAGGGGAATTGGGATAGAATGACACGAGATGAGAGTTTTTGAGAACATGTTCAAACCATACCAGACCCAAACGGGATTGGTATGATTCAGTATCAATGTTGATACCGTAAAAGAATCCTGCAAAAATTCAGAAATCTTGCAATTTTTATAAATCAAGTATGATACAAAGTTTACAAACAATCAAGATTCAATAGTCTTGTTCAAGAGATGCCAAATTTTATGATACATTGAATACATTCACATTGGCTTCCACCTGTTTTATAGACTTTGGAGAAGATTGGAGAGAGAGAGAGAGAGAGAGAGAGAGAGAGAGAGAGAGAGAGAGGAGGAGGAGGAGAAGAAGAAGAAGAAAAGAGAAGAATAGAGGGAAGGAAAGGAGAAGAGAAGGGAGAAGAATAGATAGAATAGAGGTAAGCAAAGGAGAAGAGAATGGATACGGAGAAAACAAAGTTGGAGTCGAAATGTTCGTGGGAGAGGAGAAATCTGAAATTGGGATTTATTATTTACCTGGTACTGTTCAGTAAGGTATGGCACCAAATGGGATCACAAATCTAGAACCGTTGTCGTGCCAAACAGTAACGGGATGACACGATATCATCCCGTTTACACTTCAACACCAAATGGGATGGCACGAGATTGGCACGGTTTGGCACGGTTTCAGTATTCCGGTTTTGATGCCCACCCTATTGAAAGTAGAGTACAAGTTCAGGGGGTAGATTGACAGTTAAACATTTTCTTTTTGCAAATGATGTGGAAGCTTATGAAAACGGGGAAGATGATTTTCTATATTTATGTATTGGAAGGTATGCTTGATTGCTTGGAAAGCATTTTCCAAGTACCCCAAAAAAGAACGCTCTTCTCATGGATTCTTCGTTTTCCTTTCGATTTACCCCTTGCTATTAGAGTGAATTGCTGCCTATGTTATTACTATACGGTGTACAGTTTATGGATAAAATATGTATCATAGGATTCTTAGCAATCCAACCTTTTGAACCTTCCAATTTTGATGAGGCCTACTCCACCTCACCAAGGCGACAAATGATCAGAGAGAACAACATGATCCAGAAATTGCTGATAACGAGTCGGAGAGAACGACATTATCCAGATATCAGGTGGGCAACTTCTAATACAATAGGATAGGAGGGCTAGCATACATAACTGAGAGCATCCAAGCTTGTTTCCCAGGCAATGAGATACAAACATTGATCACTTGGTCAACTTTACTAACCCATCAATCTTTAATCCATCATCATTCCAAAGAGGCCAAATTCAAAAACTTAGTTGTAACGGGTTTTAATACCCAATCTCCTTACACGATTGATCACGTGATGAAAGATGCATAGAGAAAAGAGTATAAGACCCGTCACATGCAAGTTTTTCTCTTTGAATAGTGCTTCAATTTGGTATTTCTCAAAATTTCTCAGGCTCCAACCTCCAAGTCTAGGCATATATCATAAGGGGAATGCTAGTAACCTTCTCTCTAACCTTCTCCTTTGGACCTTCTTCATTTTTTGCTTAACATGTGTCATTCTCCTTACAATTAAAACAATGTCAGTAATATATCGGGGAATGCTAGCAACCTTCTCTCTAACCTTCTCCTTTGGACCTTCTCCATTTTACTCATGACATGTGTCACTTTCCATACACTTAAAACAATGTTATAAATGCATCACACAAGTTAAATTTTGTTTTCCAAGTTTACCCTTATTAAATACAATGAATTTTTTTTTACAACTTTCTTACCACCTTATTAAAAATAAATAAATAAAAGAAAAAAACATCAGTTTATTTTTTGTGTTTTCTTTTTTTTAGTGAGAACTTTTTTTTAATTACAAAAGAAGTTCATGCTATGCTAGGTCAACAATTTATTAGTACAATCTATATTCTTTGGAAGAACGAAAAGCATATTTTTTTAAATATATAAAAACCTACGTTTTTTCTTATTTAGTTTTTTAATATGGTGGAAAGAAAGTTATGCAAGGACTGAAGGTTTTATTAGCAACATATGTATTCTATGAAAAAAAAACAAAAATCAAAGAGGTTTTTTTATTATATTAAAACCTTTTTTTTTTTCTTATTTAACTTTGTAATAAGGTGGAAAGAAAGTTGTTAAGATACTAGCTTGTTGTAAAACAGAAAACAACACATTCAATAAGGGTTAATTTGGAAAAGAAAAATTAGCTTGTGTGATGCATTGATGACATTATTTTAAGTGTAAGAAAAATAACACATGTCAAGAGGAAAATGGAGAAAGTCCAAAAGAGAAGGTTAGAGAGAAGGTTGCTAGCATTCCTCATATCATAATACCCCTCGAAAGTCTGAAGAGTCGGTATATCATCCCCTCTCTTTCTTGGGGTTGTCTTGTCTGATTCTGCTGACTAATGTGGCATGTGGACCCTACTCCTGTCCTGGCTCCACCAATGACGCGTGGGTCCCTCCCCGTGTGTGAAGTATTCCACTGCACACTCTTTTCCTCTCCCCAAGCGCTTTTTGTGGCAGGTCCAACTGAAATTAGGTAGGCCTAAACTTATTAATCCATTGCCGTCTTTTTTTATTTTAGGGTTATTCGCAGCAATGGTCCCTCAACTATACCCATAGTTACACTTTGGTCCATCAATTCAATTATTAGTTGCGGGGGTCACTCAACTCTGTGTTCCGTTGCACCAGTAGTCCTTCCGTCAAGTCTGTTACTTTTTCTGTCAAAAGTGAGGGTAAATTCGGAAATTCATGATGCTTTCCTAAAAACATTTTAAAACCTAAAAAAGACACGGGCCTAGAACTCCTCGACGTCGTCGTTTCGGGGAATGGGTTTGTGGCGTCTTCGTCTTCGTCTTCATCGTCGGCTTTTGGTATAGGGATGATCCGAGATGTGGGAGAGAAAAGAGACTCGTAGTCGTACAATGGCTTCAATGAGGCTCTGGGTGAGGAGGCCTCCACTATTATCTTCTTCTCCACTTCCCTAGGCTCTGGGTGAGCAAGAATCATGAGGTATCGTCCTAGCAGCCTCTGGCTCTGGTCTGGTACCATAATAACAAGGGAAACTAAAGAAAACAATTTGAGTGGGTTTGGCAGAGATATGGTTTGGGGAGTGTGAATGAATTTTGTTATCAATTTGATGGGTTTGGGTTCATGGTTTCGAGCGGATGAATTGGGGCATCTGCACCCAGTAAGCCTTAGCTGGCTCCGTCCCTGTGGCTGCGCACATGAGCAGCTATGCAAGGGAAATGGAAGGCGTGTTGCTCTGCAAAAGTCCCCACAGAAAACGGCCCGATGTGGAATATTGGCGGGGTTTGATGATTTGGAACGCAAGAACCATCGCTTATGGCTTTGATTGCAGATGGCTCGAGTGCTTGGAAGGTGTTTGTTATAATTCCCTGTGATTTTGGAAGACGAACAGCTTCTGTTACCGAAAATTCTGAATTCTAGCTTCGCCGCAGTGCATACTCGTCTTTCCTCAACAACTCGTTAAACCCTCAAATGGGTTTTCTTAGAAGTGCTTCGAAGACCCTGAAGTCATCCAAGTACTTGCCTTTGTTGCAAACCAACTCTAAATTCAGCCCAATATCTAGTCTTTCCAGACGGAACCCACTTTACAGTGAATTCAGTTATGGCCATTTTGGATTGAGAGATTGAAGAAGGAGATTGGGAGATTGGGGTTGGTTTGGTTTGGATCAGATGAGATGAGGTTGATGTAAGAGGAGGATGTGGCGGAGGTTTCAGAAGGTGTGGAAGTTGTGAGTAGAATTGTTATGGGCAAGTTGGGTTGGTGTTGGGAGATTAGCTTTGCTAATTCTACCACGGAGATGATTTGGTGAGAACCAGGTGTGGAAGAGGTGATAAAGGCTAACTGAAAAGTCAGATTTGCCCCTCACGAATCTATGAGATTCTTATAGATGCTTGCCACGTCATCATTTTAAACGGAAAAAACTAACAGACTTGATGGAAGGACTACTGGTGCAACGGAACACAGAGTTGAGTGACCCCCGCAACTAATAATTGAATTGATGGACCAAAGTGTAACTATGGGTATAGTTGAGGGACCATTGCTGCGAATAACCCAAAAAAAATTACAAAAGTCACAGAGTATAGCCGCTCGGCTGTACGATTTACCACAAAGAAAAAGGGCCGCCTAGCGCCCGGCTAGCGATTTGTGCCAATGTGTCAAAACTAGTATAGCCGCGCGGCTATACTATTTATTTAAAAAACCTATTTTAATACTGAAAATAATAATAATACGAGACTAAAAGCTAGCTCGTTATTATTATTATTTTTTTAATATATGTATATGACAATGCGCGTCCAGTTTTACACGTCATGAATAATATTACTATTACTAGTTCAATAAAATAAAATTAAAATTTTGGTAACTACACAAGTATCATGAATTTCACACTAGGAGATATGACTAAATATTTCTTTTAATTAATCATAAAAAAATGTTACAAGATGTAGCAGCATGTATAAGGTGACCTCATTAAAACTAAGTTTTTTGAGGAGTTTAGCACTGTTATTATAATGTAACACTGTTACACTGAAATTTTGATAATAATTAGGCAAAGTAGATCTACTAATTGGTTCTGTTTGACCCAATAATTAGAATATAAGGCCAAAGAATTGCCAATCATTACGTGTAGATGTAGGGTTACATGTTCTCTCGTCAACATTCAAACGTGTTATACTTCGAATTATTGATCCAAACAATTGGACCTGTTGATTTTTAGCTAAACGTATCATCTTAATTGAGAATTTGAGAGCATAATAGACTAAATTCTTTGGAATCATTCCACATGTGTTGAAACTCTTGGGTGCTAAACACGGTCCAATCCACTTGAGGACGAGAAATTGGTGCAAATAGACTCATCCCTGTATTCGATGTTATGTGTTTAATTTTTTTACGGTAATAATATTTATGTATAACCGCATTTAAAGGGGTGAATGGTGAATTTTTATCTACCCCTAGACCTCCATCATAGACAATATGAGCATTTCCACTGTTTCCCCAACCTCGGGCAAGAGGCTCTCTAGGCCCTCAATCCCGTTCCCAGCGTCCAAAGGCAACACTTGCATGGGTTGTTGCGGCAAGCTGACCTAATGCTGATGTCATTGTGATGTCAGCATTTAATTTAAGGGAGTTTCACTAAAATACCTAAAATGGGGGCTGAAATTATAAAAATACCCAACACCCAAAACACTTTATAAACATACCCAAAACTCATCATTACACACACTCAAAACCCATAAAACCCATTTATAAACATACCCAAAATCCATCATTACACACATACCCAAAACCCATTTTGGGTATGTTTCTATGTTTAAATAGTGCTTGGGTATTTTTATAAATACATGTCTAGGATTGGGTATTTTTATAAATATCTATTAATTTAAATAACAAAAAACAAAAAAACAAAAATTCAGAATTTTTTTTTATAAACACCTAACCATATTCTTCACTTCCCACACCAAAACTGTATATAAATTCATCTCCTCATATGAATTGTAACAATCCTTCCCTCCCCTTATCTTTTGCCACGGCAAATGAGTGGAAATGCTTTAGCAACCCACAATGAGATTTTAACAAGAGTCAAATTCATTTGAACACCCTGAAGTTCAGCTTAATTGCGGCAACATCCCTTTACATTCTTATGGTGACATAAAACACGTTTTTATTGAAGAAGTTTTGTAATTTATTTATCCTCGAATACATCGTTCTTTCACGCGGAAAATAAAGTGTGTAAATAATTGAACCTGTGGAGTGGGTGCTGCAATTAAGCCACACCTCAGGGGTACAAATCACCCTATAAAGTTCAAAGTAACCAATTCTGGCGTTGACTCGCCTACTGATCATTTGAAGTCAAACCCACCTTCCACGAAAGTCCCTCTTCCTTCCTTCCTTCCATGGCAGCATACTTCTTGCTGCCTTCTTCACAACACCAGCATATATCTCTCTCATTCAACCCCCTCCACCACGTTTAATTTCTCACCAAACCCCCCACCCCGGCCTTTTTACCACTTGCACCCCCAACCCCACAAACTAATTAACCCTCTCCCTCTCTCTCTCTCCTCCAATTTCAATGCCCATGGAGAAAACCTTCCAAGCCGTTCTTGCGGCTACAGGCAGCTTCTTCGCCATAACCGTAGTATTCGCCTGCGTCTACATCTGCTGGAAGGGCTCCAAACCCAAATCGACCCGCCCCCGCCACACCCGACTCGTCCGCAACCCTCCCGCCACCGACCTCACATCCGTCGCCGTCGACGAAAGCGCGTCCTTCGATCCCTCGCTCAAGGTCTCCATGGAAGAAGTCGTCAAGGCCACCAAGAATTTCTCCGCCGATCTAGTCGTAGGCGACGGCGGCTTCGGCTTCGTCTACAAGGCCCAGTTCTCGGACGGCCGCACCGTCGCCGTCAAGAAGCTAGATCCCGACGCCTTCCAAGGGTTTCGCGAATTTCAGGCGGAGATGGAAACCCTAGGTAAGCTCCGGCACCCAAATATCGTTAAGATTTTGGGATATTGTGTCTCCGGCGCCGATAGGATATTGATTTATGAGTTTATTGAGCGGGGCAATCTGGACCGTTGGCTTAACGACTCGTCGTCATCCGACGGTGATGGGTATGATGACGGGACCGGGTTTAGATTACCGTTATCTTGGAAAACGAGGATTAAGATCGTTAGGGGTGTGGCTAATGGGCTGGATTATTTGCATCGGTTGGACAAGCCCATTATTCATAGGGATATCAAGGCTAGTAATGTGTTGTTAGACTCGGAGTTTGAAGCCCATATTGCTGATTTCGGACTGGCTCGGAGGATGGACGCCTCCTGTTCGCATGTCTCGACGCAGTTTGCAGGTACCATGGGGTACATGCCGCCGGAGTACAAGGAAGGGTTCACGGGGGCAACCGTGAGAGCCGATGTGTTTAGCTTCGGGGTTTTGATGTTGGAGGTTGCGACAGGAAAACGGCCCAATTTGCCCACCGCGTTCGACGGCAAAGAAATGGGCTTGGTGGAATGGGCTAGGAAAATGGAGGCCCAAAACCGCCAAATGGAAATGGTTGACCCTGGTATTTCGAAGGACGACTTGGATGAAGCCAATGTGAAAGAGTATTTTAGGATTGCTTGTCATTGTGCTGGTGAGATTTCAAGAGAAAGGCCCCGAATGAGAGAGGTGATTGAAATGTTAGATCAAATTTCGAACTGACAATATATAAATCTATCTATTTTCTGCGTTGGTGAGCAATGTTGTTTGTTTATAGTGTTAGTAGGGATATGAATAATATTGTTGAAAGGGATGTAAATAGGAAATTGAGCCAATTAGACAAGGGAAAATTATAGAAGTAGGAGGATTAGAGGTAGTTTTTATTTTGGCCCTTGTTGCATTATTACTTTTCACCAAGTGAGCTTTGTAAATGGTAAAAAGAAGATCCCTAACTAAAGAATGAGAGGATCTTTTTTAAACCATGTATGGAACTTTCTGTGATGATTATTTAAATAGAACATGATTTTCATGCTTTTGGTTTTATTACGTTTGCTATGATGGCTGCCAACTCATTGATCTGATGAGACAGGGGAACCAAGATTTCTATTAATTATTAATTGGTTAAGATTCGTTACATTATGAAAGGCATGATTGGGGTCGCACAAATTAGTATGCCCAACGTGGGTGCTTCGAATTCTACTATTTGATTGCTAAAATATCTTCTACTTACATACTAAGATCAAAGGTATGAGTAAATTTCATAAATGAACATATCAAGATACACCTAGTCAGAGGAAGGAAACGTAATGAGTCTTGCCCCTCAAATGTAAAACCTTGACAAAAAAACAAAATAAAAAAACCACAAGTAAATGCACAAATCATTCCTTTTTAGCTGGGATTTTGGTTTGAGAAGAAATCTGAGAGAACGAGATGAAGGAGATGACAAACTTGCTAAGCTGCTGGAGGAGGTGAGATTATTCCCATATAGGGAGGATGCAAGAAGATGGTGTGTAGAGACTTGAGGCCAATTTCTTATACATATTTTTTTAATCGGTTGAGACGCGTATCAGGTAGTCCTCTTTTTCTTCCTTTCAGCATTATTTGGAAATCAAGAGGTTCCACTCAAAATTAAGGTTTGGCTTGATCGGGGGTACACGGGAAGGTAAAATCCTGCAATTTACTCTAAAGATGTATGACAAGTCCTTGTCATGCTAACTCCACCCATTTCCCATGGCAAAGGTTAAGGGGAGGCAAGGGCTATTACGATTCACGTGAATAGTGTCAGCCCTTGCAAAAGGCTAGCAGTTCCATCGATTGCTCGGGGCTGGGGCAAGGGGGAGCCCAAGAGGAAAATCCCGTTTCCAGCAGGACTTTTTTGCCCGGGCTGGGTGTGGGCTCCACAAGCCTGGCTAGCCCTCATTCAAAACCAGCCCTTACAATAGCCTAGGTTTGCTGACGTTAGCGATAACGTCAACAACCAAAAAAGATTTAAAAAAATACTACAAATTTCAGAATTTTTTTTAAAATAAATACTTAGTCATATTTTTCACTTCCCACACCAACACTCTATACAAATTCCTCTCCTCATATCTCATGTGAATAGTGGTTGTCATGACAATGAGTGGAAACACCTTAGGGGGATGGAAGTGGAGGAAGTGCATGGGAGAAGGTCAAGTATTAGGTAGTGCTTTGGGCATCTGTTTCTCCAAATTTTAGGAACCCTTCTTTCTAGACTAGAAGGATGTAGCTTCATGAGTATGTTTTAGTTTGTTAAACTAGAAGTAGCTTGAATTAATATTTTTCTATCCTAAATTCATGTTGGATTGCTTGTCCGCTTTATTGTCCAGTTTCTCTTGTGAAATAAAACTTCATCTTTTCGTTTCAAAAAAAGAAAAAAAGGAAGGAGCATGAGCCTAACAAAAATGACCATAGTGTCGCTTGAACTTGCCTAGAGAAGAGGGAGAGGGGGCAGAAATCATGCAAATAAGACTTGAGAGGATCAATTGTAAGATAATTCGAAGGAAAAGAAGGGAAGTCTAGGAAAGAAAGTAAGTCCAAACTTGAGAAAAAGAAAAAAGAAAAAACAAAGCAAGACAAGGCTTTCCAATGCACAGTGGGGGTTGAAGCATATTTACATGGAATCAATTGTTTTATGTCTTTATGGACCTGACTAAATCTAGTATACGATAGTAGTGATAAAAGAGCGAAGATTCTTTACCCTCGAGTCCATCTCGATGAAGCCTGTTGCTGCCTGTAAGATTGTTGCATGGACTCCCACCAACTACAAGATCAAAACCACCAAATAAAGTCATATAATGCTCCAGTCTGTCACCGTTCAGCTGCTGTACATCATCAAGGTCATACAAATTCCCTCTCTGGTTGGTCTGCTCCCACCAACTCCTCACAACATTTCTATTCACTGCAGAGATCTCTACCGACACGACATTCTTTAGACGAATACCAAGCCGGTGAAGAGCTATTTCTGCCCCACCAATCCCAGAGAAAAGAGAGAGGAGGTTGATGCCATTGGGAAACATCTCTTTTAATACTGACAGATGGTATGCCACTGTATCAATCTGGCATGAGTTGAACTTATAAGAAAAATGCAGATACTATCTGACAAACAGAAAATTCTAACTTGAAACTATACTAAGGAAACTCTGTTAGAAAACAGCATTGAAACTATTTCATGCTTCTGCACACAAAAAACTAAAGGAAAAGACATAGGGTTTAGGGTTTTGAGATTTTCAGGATTTACCAGTAGATATGAACTGCAGCATATATTAAAAAGGAATATAAAAGATATCTAAATTCCAATGAAACACACACAGAATTCACTACCTGGAATGAATTCCCGAGTGATTTGTATCTGTCAGTCCTGCTTATTCCCCTTGTGTGGTTCTTTGGATAGCCCAAAAGCATTTCCACTTCATCAGGCTCAAGTGGGGCAACCTTATTTCTTCCTACCCACACCAGATTCCACTTCCGGCATTCATCAAGAACATATTTTTGGACTCTCAGTGGTGGTTCACCATCATAATCCTCAAGAGCCTTCCTGATCCTTTCTGTTGATTTTGCACTGGCAATGGAGGTTAGCAAGCAGTTCAACTTTGTCCGCGTATCCCAAGAAGGCCACCATTTCCTTATCAAGGGAAATGCCTCATGTATGGTGTGTGGGGGAAGCGGAATAAGAGGAAATCTGTTTTCAATAGGAAGATTGTGAACATAACCTCTTTTCCTCGCAGCAGCACAGAAATACTTGGAGTCAACAAACTCCGGTTGTACATCATATAGGAAGCGGGATATAGTACTCCAAACCCCTTTAGGAGTAAGTGCCACATTCTCATAATAGAAATACGGTGGGCCTAAAGCCGCCTCTGGAAGGTTCCTGTGTGTTTTCAAGCATGGTTCAGATGGGATGCCAAACCCAACCATTGGATTTGGGAGATGAACTGTCTCATCATCTTCGTCTATGGTCTTGTTCCCAAGTCTCATAAGCTTTTTCTTTTTCAGCAGCTCATACTGAAGAAGTTTCCTCTTCTTGTATGCGTGATTTAATCTTGGCTGCAAAAGTACAGCCAACAATCACAATCTACTGAACATGGCATGAATACGTACTGATTTTGTAGAAAACTCAAGAGACTATAATATTCTATACTACTATACCTTCTCTTCAAGAGGAAGATGGGCATCTTCGGCCCTTGCCATTTGAGCAGCACATATGAAATCAGTCAACTCAACAACTGTGGAGTCAAGACCTGCAGTGTTTGAAAGGGGAAAAAGAGGGCTGAGGAAGGAGAAACAGGTGATCACAAACTATTAGAATTGAAAAAGAGACTGAGAGAGGATGGCATAAGCAGCTGACTCAACTCGCACAAAGTGCTTTACGACTCAGAGCCCAATCCACTTGGGCAAACCAGGTTGAATTTGCAATTAAACAACAGGGCATATAAGGAGTTTTTTGGCACCCACATCACTGGCCTCTTTATGGTATGAAAAACATTCTAGTCACATTACCCAAGAAAGTAAGCAGTATGTTTTTCAAAACATCGAAGATGAGATGTTAGATCCTAAATCAATGTGCTTTATCCATATTTCTGGAGTTCGGTTTGGTGCTAAAGTAAATCCTAAAATAAATAAATAGCAATTTACAGGATATCAACAGAATCAAATCAAGCAACTAACGTTCATTTTTAAATAAAAAAAATCAAGTAACCAACTGGAGATATGTACAGGAAATGATAAAAGCAATATAAAATCAAACTAATGCATAAAGATAAAACTTATACCACATCTTTCTATTGCTATTGAAGCCTCCTCTGCTGTGTACCCCATATTGACCAAGGATAATAACTTTTTGTTTTTCTCGGATGTAGGATTTAGGATGTCCTGCATAATAGTTAAATTAAATTACTATTGAATAGGCACATGTAAATTGCAAAATGATATCATATATTTGTTGCTTGGAGGATTGGGGAAAAACCGAAATACAAAGCTTAGCAAAAAAGGAAAATGTCAGCTCACACTCTTCTAAAATACATAAAAATCCATAACATACAACCTATTGCTGAGGCGAACAACTACCTCATTATCAGAATAACTATCGATATCTGAAAAATCATCCAGAAAGCTCGCTTCACTATCCGAAGAAAACTGATCATCACAATCAACTTGTTGCGGTTCTTGGGGAGAACTTTCAAGAGCCTGCAAAAAATACAGCAAGAAAACAAACGAAATTCTTCGTCTTCTTTCTTCCTTATAAGTTCTGAAGAATTTATGTTCTTAAAGTATGTGAACGTGAGAACCAGGATACATATGACCCATTCACCTTGCAATAAAAAGAATTAAAACAAGTGCTTTACGTTACCTTGACTAATTACTTAATGATCTAGCAGGGTAGATATGATATTGAGTAAGAAAACCACATGAGCAGACTAGAAATTTCACAAGAAATGAGAACCCCAAAAAGAAAAAAGAGCCACTAACAAAGGAAATTTCTTAGGTTTCTTGTAAGAAAACACAGACTTCATTGGATGGACGAGAAGTCATCATATCTAACTTAACAACCTCAATCTAAAACATCTTACATTGAATAGAACACACCCCCACACCACACACACCCAGCCCCCCAACCACCCCCCACCCCCCAAAACCCCCTTTATGCAAATCCCTATGTTCATGGATTTATTAAGTGAAGTTTTGTTCCACATAAACTAAAAATTTGTTACAACAAATACAATTAGAGGGAACCAAGCTCAAAACCCAAATTATCTATATCACCAAGAATAAGTGTCCAAAGCAGCATTGGCAAATGAAGATATGTTGACTCACTGAATATGTGAGGAGGGTTTCAAGAATTGAATCTGTATTCTCCTCTCCTGGATATTCCATAAAAGCGATGTTATATGGGGTTATAATTGAAACAGTCAAGGTGAAAACGGGTGTTGAAATGAAATGATACAGTGCTCTTACCATGTTCCTGAATTGCTTTGGCAACCATTTTTCCAGAAAATCCCATCCCAACAAAATGATCAACAACTTTGGAATTTGAAGGACCTTGAGATGAGCTCGCCTATAGGAAGAAATATGTAATATAGATTAAATACTCCATCTAAATATTCATCAGGTATATATTATATTTCAGAACAACTGATGCAAAAACGTTTACCTCCCCAGAGCCCGCAATAGCTTCTCTACCAGGAACTGTCAGACTTGAAGAAGAAGATAAAGTGAAGCTCTCAATTTCCAGCTCATCTTCTGTACTCCAGTCAATATCATTCCCATCTTCGCCAGAAGTATTTCCATCCTGCACAAAGTTTATACAAACACACGCAAACAACAAAAAGAAGTAAATAGCCCAGACTGTAACAAATTGTATAAAAGCCAAATAAACAGCTGTATAAATTCCAGATTCAGCAAGAAAGGACAATCTTTAAATTCGGAACAAGACAGACCCCGCAACAACAGGTGTTAACAAATTGTGTGCAATAACCAAAAAGGTCTGCACACACCACAACACTTTACTATTTCAAAATGAAGAGCGACTAAAAATTAATGATGGATTAATGAAATGAATGAAAACAAAACTTAGTTAGAAAACTAGTACCATTTCTCTATAAGCTATGTTTGGCCCACGCAGAGGTTTCCAAGCTGTCCAAGTAATACACAGAAGGAATAAGTGCCAAACAAATTCAAAGATTAACTATATAAGCAACAAATAATTTAATTCCTAACTTGGATAACAGACTTTGTAACAGAGAACTGGGATTAGATATTCATTGCCATTATGTAACACATCTGTAATAAAAGATATCACTGCAAGATTTAAGATCAAGTAATGGAAGTTGTTGAGCCATCAAAAGAACGACTCAACCAAGCCATTTTGTCTGTGATACAGACTTTTCAAATAGGCAGATTGATGATCGAGCTTACATGGGCGGTTAAACAAATAATCATCGTGACCCAAATGAACCCAGCTGCCGAGCTATCCTGAGGACTGTTGCTAAAGAGATTCCCATTAATTAGCACAATGTTAATGAAGGAAACAAGAAAATAATAATATCACATCATCATTAAAGTTACAATTATAATTTCTCATAGCAATACCTAAATTGGAAAAACGGCAAGTAAAGAGAAAGTAGCCCAAAATTTGTATGTTATGCCTGAATTCACATTCACTGCTGACACCCTCCTATCTCCTAAGATTCTAAATGATACATTCCATAAAATCCTAAGTTATCATTTATTTTTCAAGCGTGTTTAAACATGACGAGTTGGGTTACTATCAAATCATCTAAAACAACTAGCTAAACATGCGTTAGGAATGGGGTTGGCTAGTACTCAACACGAACAACATGAACATGACACAGCACAGCAAGCCGACACAACTTGAGTATCCCCATTATCACCAAAGAACGCGGCATAAATTGCCAAGAGTACAATATCCATAGGGCCACAAGTTAAAAAAATTCCTTTTGCATGCAAACCAAATATCTGCTTTTTTTGATATTCTTTAAAACAACAAATGGCCAAACCTTGTAGATTTCAATATGGACCAAACCTCTCTTATTTCCTATTCCTCCTAATTTCAGGATTTGTAGGCCACCACCGTCTCAGCCATATAATAACATCCACAAAACCCCAACCCACCCTCTTTCTTCAACATCAAGCAGACTACAAAAGAATCTCTACTAAAACGTAAACCCCCAATTTGTTTACTGAATGGAGGAAAATGAGGAACAAAATCTTGAACAAGTTCTCTTCACATCAAATAATCAAAGAACCAAAAAAAAAATCTAAAACCGTTTTTCTACCCCTTTCTTAAGCAGCAACCAAACAGTGCAATGCATTACATCAGTTGCATAAAGAAACTCGTAATCACTCACACAAACATAACAAAAAACCCTAATCAACAACAAGCACAACGAGAAAGTAATTAGCTACAACTTACAACCGCAATTAAACAAATAAAAAGTAGCATTGCTCAAAGAAAATTTACCCGTGCGAGATGAAAATGCAGAGGACCTCTCTGATCGTGAAGCTCTCTGCTTGTTAATATCGGAAATGCACTTCACCTCCTCGAAAATTCACCTTGCCGTGGCTTTGTCCTGTGAAACCGAAGAGAGCTCCGAGCATCCGCCCTTTGAATGGAGAAAATGGCGAAGAAATCTGCAGGGAAGCAAAGCAAGAAGAGCTACATGCATAGAAAAAATCTAGAGAGAGAAAGTCACTGGTGTAGATAGAGACACTTGTTGCAGTGAAGAGTTGCCAGAACCACAGGGCTCTGAAGAACTCGAGGGAGGAACAAAACATGCTCCGCCTGGTGCGCTTACAAACGCACAACGACGCTAATTTCATACTCTCGTGAGAGTAGGAAAGTAAAAGATTCTTATTTTTCCTCTTAGTGGATGGTGACATCAGCAAGGTTATCTCAACTTGATTCTCAACTACCTCACATCATCCAACCAAAAAATACCCTTAATTTGGCATACTTTTGGCCATCCCAATGGAGGCTCCATTTGAGGCTCAACTACCATAAGGCTCCCATAAATACAAATTCTCCTTATAAAAAGCATCTCTAATGGTGCGGCTCTAAAACTTGAAGCCCAACCAGAGCACTACCTAAATCTATATGCTTGATTGAAGCCCTTGAAATCAAGCGGGTCCAGAAAGGAGAAAAGTTGCATCCCACATTTCTTGGTATCTCACTTGCCTTGCGATTGTACAAAGCCATACTTGCCTTTTTTTTCTTTTGTCAACATGTTTGCCACCATGCTGACCCACTTTTTTCTTTCAAAAGCTGTGTTGATTTCCAAAGTTGAAACAAAGTTGAAATAAAAGGTTGATTTCCAAATCTTGTCCAAATTTTAATTTTTTTTAGTTGAAATGTTCAAAAAAAAAAAAAAAAAACTAACGTAACATGAACAAACATTAAAGTAAAATAGTTAACCAAAAAATAAAAACCATGTAAATCAAATTACATTATAAAAAAAAATATAGAGCCCGCCATGAATATAAGGCCTCCTATTGTTAGAAATATGCCTTTAGAGCCCCAAATATTCCATCGGAGCTCTAAATGGGGATCTATCAACCCCTTTTACAGCCCCAACCATTGGGGGTGGCCTTTGAATGCGTGAATTAATTAATAAAATGTTTCCAAACCTAGAAAGAAAATTAGATTTCTAGTCATAAAAGAAATTTTATTAAGAAGATCCTGCTTATTAGAAGGGTCCTTCCATTTAATAATACTAGTCTCTCCGCACGTGCTTCCACACCTGCGAGCGGAGTAATTTTTGAGTGTTCCTGGTACACCACGTGGTTGGTGTACCATCCAATAGACGGAAGACATATGGAATATGTCCAATGCAGTCCGCCACATGTGATAAGAAGAAATGCAGTAGGTTGGATAATTCCACATGTTCTATGTTTATTGGATGGTACACCAGACACGTGGTGTACCTGGAACATTTAAAAATTTCTCCTGCGAAAGGGTCTTTTTTTTATTATTTAAATTTATTTTAGAATTAAAAAAAATAATGTTGTGTTCCATAAAACTAGGATCCATTATCTGATTTTTCTTTTAATTTTAAATATGAAGAAGTATGAATTTATCATATTTCCTCATTTAATTAATAATTTCAATTCTTAATGTTTGCATTAACCAAGGGCATTTTATGGTGTTTTGAATGTTTTACCATTCTCTACTTTTTGCTTTATATATATACTAGCCTCTCCGCACACGCTTCTGCGCATGCGAGAGGCTTTTTTTTAAAATTTAAAATTTATTTTAGAATTAAAAAAGATAATGGATAGTTGTGTTCCATAAAAATAGGATCCATTATCTGATTTTTCTTTTAATTTTTATTTTTTTAAATATGAAAAAGTGTGAATTTACCATATTATCCTCATTTAATTAATAATTTCAATTCTTAATGTTTGCATTAACCAAGGGCATTTTATGGTATTTTGAATGTTTCACCATTCTCTGCCTTTTGCTTTATATATACTAGCCTCTCTGCACGCGCTTCCGCGCCTGCAAGAGGCTTTTTTTAAAAAAATTAAAATTTATTTTAGAATTAAAAAAGATAATGGATAGTTGTGTTCCATAAAAATAGGATCCATTATCTGATTTTTCTTTTAATTTTAAATATGAAGAAGTATGAATTTATCATATTTCCTCATTTAATTAATAATTTCAATTCTTAATGTTTGCATTAACCAAGGGCATTTTATGGT
>NW_018921813.1:80479-95744 GCF_002207925.1 Prunus avium
GAAAATTAAAGTGGAACTTGGAAGGACTTAAAGGAAAATTTAGTAAAAGGATTTTTGTTACAATCAATTGTGAACTAGAAAGGAAAACTAAGAGAATTTGAGGGCGAGAAGGGAAGGGAGCTCTAGAGAAGTGTTTGATTAGTTTCCAAGTTTCAATTATGGTTCATGTTCTTATTCATTATTCTTATAAGTTAATATGCTAGTTTGAATGATTGATCACCATTTAGTCTTGCATGTTAGCTATCTTGGTTTGAATTAAGAGTATACACCATGGTTTAATTCGAATTGAACTATGAATAGGAAGAGTATGTATGGACATTCGACAACAGGGATTAGATACATGCTTGGTTGTTTAAATTGTTCTTCTATGCTTAATGGGTTCCTAATGCTTAATTTTAGGTTAGACAACAAATGATCAAATTAGGGAATTAGGAACACAAGGTTATGACCACACACCATGGCTTAATCATACTTTAGCTAGAATCAATCCATTAATCTAATTGAACTTGGGAACTTATCTGATTGAGTTAGTTATTTCTTTCTTCCTTGTTTTATTTATTTCCTTTCTTTTTCATTTCTGTTTTGTGTAGGAAAAATGAATTGGATCATTCAATCACCAATCCTCGTGGGATCGACCTCGCACTTACATATGCTATACTACCAAACGGCTCGTGCACTTGCGAGTATCACAAGTTGAGGATGCAGTTGAACCCATTTTGGTGCAGCTGTATCTACGCAACAGTTAGCTAAAGTTATTAGCTTAAAATAATGATCAATTTTTTGTTTATTTACAATTTCTATAGATTTTTCTAGAAATAAAATATACATTAAATCATATAAATCACACTAGTTGTCAATACAGTTTTTTTCCGTCTAGTGCGACTCGGTGGTCTGGTTTTCCTTTCTTGATGCCCAGCCCTAGTCCTAAGTGAAATTACCTGTAGGATAGCTTAAAACACTAGAAGGGGGTTGAATAGTATGTTTACAAAGTTTAAGTGTAACAAAGGAATAAAAACATGCCCAGAGGATTGATAAGTGGTATCAATCCTTGAATGCACAGAACATAAAAATAAATGAACACACAAAGAATTATTTTACGTGGTAAAATCCCACCTCCCGGGGGAAAATCCACAGGACTCCTCAGTCCAAAGCAAATCCACTATAGAACGATGATTACAAGAAGTACTCACACGCTTATCATACACACATTCTAGATAATGTTTGCCGACTTATTAGTAACTCAACTTCTATCACGAGATGATTTTTCGATACTCCTTATGTTGAACGCAATAATGGTCACGATTGCTTCAAGTTCGTCGGAGTTCTTCCAACTATCCTTATGTTGAATCTGATACTGGTCACGATTGATTCAAGCTCGCCGAAGAAAAACCATCACCAAGGTCTTGGTGCCCTCGATCGTATTAGTCACCGATCAGTGCAAATGAATGCAATATGAATGAGAAAAGTGTTTGATAAATCAACAAGTAAACATGGAACACTTGATGATTTATCTCAAATAAAAATTCAGCTTTTCAAAGTTTATGGACTGAAAAAATGATCGTGAAAGCATAGAAAAATAGTCCTAGACATCTCTATAGGTAATCACATGTGAAATTAAACCAATGGAAAAAGGCCAATAGAAACCAATAGAAAAGGCATACAAGAAAAGAAGGTTTTAATCAATCACAATATCAAAGCAATCAAACAATGATCAGACACCTTGATATTGTGATCTGATTGAAAACATGATTTTCAAGCAAGTTACTTAAAAAAGAAAAAGGAAAAGATATTAAAAATTATGTCTAAATGAGATCCACTCCTAAAGGGATTCTTATTGACTTAAGATCAGAGAAAATCATGAAAATAATATCATATTAAATGCCAAAAATGTTCATATCATGTGCGCATAACAAATGACATAGCTTACTATTGGATCAAATGTCTCATACGTGTTAAGTTAAAATTCTGTTATTCGGGATGGTTGAGATATTTCAATCCTGCAAGTTTTGGAAATTAAGACAACAATTATGCTTCAACCTAATAGCTAAATGACACTTCCAAACCTATACTAAGTTCTAGGACATGCCAATACAATTTCATACTAACACTAAAGCATGGGCTTGTGCAAACTTTTTGTTGCTCTGTCTTTTAATTGATCCTTCAGTACTTTAAAATTTGAATTTCGACCCTTGTCTTATTTCTATTTCAGCCTTTCGCTTTTCCTCTCGTTGTTAGGTTATTGTTTTGTGGGAAATGTCATAAAAACTAAAAACAAAGGAGACTCCCAAAATTTTGACCCAAAAAAATTGGCTTAAAATTTCAACCCACCTCATTTGTAAATCCTAGGTCCGTGCTTGGTCACGCCTCAGGTCAGATCTTTCCACTTTGGATTTTGTTGTTGTTGCATGTTGATGTACAGTTTTGACCTATTTTGAACATTGAGTTTAATTTTGGTTTATGTTTTGTGTATGTTGATGTCTTTTTTTTTTAATGAGTTTTTGTTTTATGGATGTTCTAAGTTTGTCACATCTTTTTTTTTTTGGATTTTTCCTTTTTTCATAGTTTATAATTACTTATCTTTACACTTGGAGGTGGTGACCTGCATTTGAGGCTTCTTTGTTCGTTGGGTTTATGGAGAAATGGTTGTTTCTTGTTTGTGCTTGTGGAGATGGTGTTTGGGGTTTCGTTTTGTTCAATTTAGGCTGCTGCTTTTCTGTTTAATTTTTTGCTATCATTGGCCAATGATGCAATGATACACAATATAACTTTTTCACGTGTTATTGACCGGAATAACAAAACAGTGCTATCTCGTTACAATTAAGTTTTTTTCTTAAGGATCTAGAGTTTAGTTATAAATGCCTAAACTAATTATCCATGTAGCCTAACATGGATTATGATGGTGTCATTCCAAACCCATGTTCTGCTTAAGTTTTGTTCTTAAATATCAATTTCTAATACAGTGGTAAATAATTAGTTTTACCTCTCAATTTTCATGCTGTGTAACAAACGCCCTCTAAAAGTTTTAGGGAGAAACGACAATAGCAAGCAATCATGGGATGAGTAGACAAAACGGCTTCGTTTAGGAAATATGTGAGATGTTATTTTGTGCTCCAAGAAATTGCCGAGTAGAAAGAGCTTGCAATTGCGGCAGCCAAAATCCTTCACCCTTTTGCATTTCTCTTCTGTTCGTAGGAATTGATTTCCTGAGACAAGCACAAGTATGCTGATAGAAAACGAAGAGACAGAAAGGCATAGCGATGCGAATCCCTCAAAACCCTCGTCTTCCACCCACAAAGATGCCTCTGATGGCTTCGAAACTGCCAGCGACGGCGAACTTGGACCCAATGGTAGCGACAACGACGACGAAACCCAACAACAGCACCAAGTCCAAGAGGAGCAGCAGAGTCTCTCTCAGACCGACGACTTGAAGCAGGTATTTGTCTTTGCAAAGCTATTGTTTTTTCTGATTTCTATTGAAAATATGTTGTGCAATGCCTGTTTCTCTGGTAGATGTTACTGATAATCCAATGGCTTTATACGAATCAACTGCCAATTGTTACTTTGGAGCTCAGTATTCGAGTTCAATTTTGTTCAATTTGAAGAAGAAAAATGAAATTATTGTATCCGGCTGTTCTGAAATTTGATATCTTTGTGTGGTTTGCTTATAATTAAACCCATTTATGTTTTTCTTTCTCTTAGTTAGTTTCATCTTAAATTGTTAAACTGATTTTATTACTTACAATTCCTACGTTCCTGTTGAGATAATATAATTTTTTTTTTGTTGATTTGTTCTGTTTGCATCTGGATCAGAAAGCATTTGAACAAGCAAATGATGTCAAATTGGAAGGCAATAGACTGTTTGGCAGTGGGCAATATGAAGAGGCATTATCACAGTATGTGCTTGCTTTACACCTTGCACCTGACATGCCATTATCTGTGGAATTACGTTCAATATGTCACGCAAACAGTGCAATATGCTTCTCGAAATTGGTATGCTATACGGTTAAAATATCGGCAAATATGTTTCCTGAATTATTTATATATTTATTTTTCAATTTCACATCTATGTTGTGATTAAAAGTTCATATAAAATAGTTGAGATATTGACATGGTATACATATCTAGTGCATTCTTAGGTTGTCGACAATATGAAGTATTTTTCTGGTTTAATGGTTAGATTTGTTTTCTAACATATGACTTTACTAGTTAGTATGGAATAGAAATTTGTTGATGAAGCCGCTTATGGGCTCTAATGCACTTTTGATTTCCACATATGGGAAAAGCTATGATTTGTGCAATTATTTTAAAGGGGCCTTTTTCTCTTCTCCCTCTTATTTTATTGGTAGTCTTTGTTGAAGTATGCAAGTTGTTACAGTAAAGTAATGTGATTCCAGTGATGCATAGATTGGTCTTAAAAGCAAAAATGGGTTTGGTTTCCTTCATCGTGTGTCTGGAACTTTTTTATTTGAAATGGATTCTAGTTACAGAAAAATAACTACATAGAATTAGCTCTATTAGGGAGGCTTTATAGTTAACTTTTAGAATAAAGACTTATAGTGAAAGGCAACAAATATTACAAGGTTATAGATGATGTCCAGGCCGTGAGCAGAACTGGTGCTAGTTATTGGAAGCTGTTTTCACTCTCCTGACCAAACAAAGAAAGGCTGTTTTCACTTTTATTTTTCCCCTTATTTATTTCCTTGTGTTATTATTATATGCTTTGAAAAAGCTTCTTATTCTTTTCATTATAATTGCTCTACACCAATAGCTTCTTAGTTGTGCATGATTATTAATGTTTGAATCTTAATGTCACAGGGAAAATATGAGGACGCGATCAAGGAATGCACAAAAGCGCTAGAACTAAATCCTTCATATATGAAAGCTCTGCTTAGAAGAGCAGAAGCTCATGAAAAACTAGAGCATTTTGACGAGGCTATTGTCGGTAAGCTCGGATATAATACCAGTTTTTAACCATTGTACTGTATTCTAAGGTGGTACCTTTCATTGGTTCATCCCTGTATTCCTGGACAATATTCTTGACTCTTTTACATCCCACGAGAAGCAACTTCTGTGTTCTCATGTGTATTGGTTTTTAGTTTTTATACTAATATGTATTGCTCAATGTATGCCTTACTTTGTAGATATGAAAAAAATCTTGGAACTTGATCCTTCAAATGACCAAGCCAAGAAGACCATTCACCGCTTGGGGCCGCTGGCTGAAGAAAAGAGAGAAAAGATGAAAGAGGAGATGATTGGTAAGTTCCTTTTTTCTTTTTGGTTAATAAGATCATTGGTAAGTTAATTCTATTATCTTCTTCTGCATTTATATTATTTATTGTTTCATGGTTTGTAATTTTATATTATTTTTCTTTTGGCCACTCGATCAAGTTATTCCTAAATGCTGTATGTACCATGATTGTATTTTTTGCATTAAACAATGCCCAAAAAAGGATAAAAACCCAATCCATATCATAGACAGACCGCTCTGCTAGTCTTCACATGACTTCTTTCCTATACTTATGGTGAGCAATGAAGGCCAAAGGACTGGGCAATTAGAAGGGAAACTAGGCAATGCATTTTCACGAAGTAATTACTTGCTGAATGACTAGAGTAATTAATTTGTCTGATTTTTTGAAACAATGTCAAGACTTAGATGAAGAAATCCTAAAATCGCAGCCTACTGATCAGTTTTTCAATGACATATGGTCCTTGCTTATGACACACTAGCTAACTTGTTCATGATTGCCAAAGTATGTCACTGAGGTAGGTTCAGGGAACATTAGGGAGAATGTTTTATCCTTGTCGATGATGTCAACTTAATGAGTCATTGTCTTTTAGAAATATGAATATGTTATTAAAAAATTGTAAGAACATGTACATTTTAATTCTCCTATCTCATGTCTGATTTCTGTAATGGTTATTCACATATTCCATGCTTTCTGGCGACAACAGATATCATTTCCAATTTTGTTAGGGCTTATCATCATTAGACCCATTCCAACATTACATATTATACAAAAACTCTTATAGAGCCTATTTGGAGAGAAAAACTCAAAACTAGCCACTTGTCATTTTCTAATTGGTTCTTAGAAAATTTTAACACACTAAGAACCAATAGAAAATGACAAGTGGCTAGTTTTGGGTTTTTCTCCCCAAATAGTCACTATATGGGTTTTTGTATAATATGTCATGCTAAAATGAGCTTATTTGTAAAAACCTAATTTTGTTATGCCCGTGACTGGTATATTTTGCTTGTTTAAGGCATACTTTATTGTTAAATTTTAGACTTGGCTGTTAGTGGGCATATTTCCTTTGTAATGTATGTTTGCTCAGTTGCTAAATTTTAATGTTTCTCATAAAAGAAAAAGAAAAAGAAATATGCTCTAGACTAAGCGTTTGAAATTGTTCTATGTGAGTAGGGAAGCTGAAAGATATGGGCAACTCTTTGTTAGGCCGTTTCGGAATGAGCGTTGACAACTTCAAAGCTGTCAAAGATCCAAACACTGGCTCCTATTCTCTTTCATTCCAACGTTAGTATGGTTGCGGTAATATCCTACAATGTGGAAAGAATCAGGTTGGTTACGTGGCAAGGAGTAGAGGGTTTGTTGTGCATGCAGGATTGGTAACTACAAGTAAATGAAGAGTTGATAAAATCATTTGCGGATGGTATTAACTTTCATGAATTTTGAGGTGTTACGGTTTCTATATATGAATGCAATTGTTACTTGATCACCATTCAGTGCATCTGTGATTGCTTGTGTTTGTATGGTCTTCTGCATAATTCTTAGTCCTCTTGGACCTTATTAGCTTATCTTCCAAGTCAGTATTTTGTTCATACTTTTCCTCTGTTTCACTGCTGGTTTCTCGATTGCAGTTTGTTTATGGTTTCTTTACATTACCATTTACGTAATAGATAATGGCATGGGAAACAAAACTACTTACATCATAGTTGGTTTAATTCTTTGGCATGTTGCTCTAATTGTAAATTAGCAGCCAGAATCAAATATGCAGTATTATTCTGGTGGTTGTATTAGACGCAGATGTATAGGATTTAGGAGAATTTACTAACCTTTTGAATACATTAGCATGTCAAGGAGTATTTATCCTTTTGGAGGAGCATATTAGAGTTTTGGTGAGTGTTTAAAACATGAAGTAGAAAACATGTTTTAAGGCTTTCCAACATTGCACCTTTGGTTTTCACTAGGAACTTTCGTAACTATATTTTTTTTTATGTCTATCTTTTTCGTAGCCAAAGCTAAAAAATAACCACATGAATTGAGTTAGAAAAGGTTACTTGTGGCCTAAGGTAAAACCTCTGAAAATAGGAGGCATCAGTTATTGAAGCAGGACATCGATGCTCAAGGGAAGACAGCCTAGACTCGATGTTCTCTGTCTTCTCATTTGAATCTTTTTCGGGTAGAGTGAATATATTTGAATATTTGAAATTCAAAATTGAGTAAAAGATCAAGGCGACCATAACAAAAGTAGATGGTCTTGTTTTCAATCAACGGGATAGGGAGGAGTCGAACTTGCAGCATCTTTTATTATTTGAAAGAGACTAAGATTTAATGGCTTGTCGATTAAGCCAATGGGTTCCCACCACAGTGGTGGTGGATTCCCCCTTCCCCCCGTGGCACCCAGGATCGAACCCCAGTGGGGTTTCTTTCCTCCAATGTAACCAAAAAAAAATGGCTTGTCGATTAAAAAAAAATTGTCGACACTAAAATTCAATTTTGGACGGTGATATAAACCAACAGAAGCAATGGATTCATCTGTTATTCGCTCTAATAAGCACGCTGCACGCCGAAAAGGGCAAAGAATGCTTATAATGTGATTATGACCAACCTAGCCAAAAGTTAAAGTTGGGAGAAAAGGGAAACCTAGGTAGCTCGGTTTTATTATGTTAATTTTTTTTTCCCTGAATACAACCGATCATCTAAACTACATGAGGGAGGGTGATTTCTCATACACACTACCAATGTGCCAGGGCGGTTCAAACATGAGATCATTGGTTTGCAAATCAAGTCCTTTGTCACCGGACTAAACTCTGTTGGCTAATATGTTCAATTTTTTTAGCATACGAAGACAATCCCACTTGTTGGACTTGTATTAAGTGCCCTAGACATATGAAAATGCTCGTAAGGAAAGGCAGCAAAGTACAATATGAAGAGTGAAATTTGTTTCTTCTCTGGAACATGCCTAAATAGAGATTTAAAGTGATTGGTTATATGATGATTATTAAATAAGTGTGTGAGGCGATCATTATCACCTCTTAACGAAGTCAGATTAAGCAACTCTAAATACATAACTTAGTGGTAAGAGCATTTAACCCTAAATCCTAAATCTTAGAACATTTACATATAAATTAGTGGTCTCAGATTCCAACCCTAATAGCACATCCCCTACCCCTTCCGCATTCTGACAAAACCCAAAAAAAACCTGGGGTTAGTTGGACACACATCACCTCCAATGGGCAGCAAATCACAATAAACAAAGAAAGTGGAGAAGATATGTATAATAACAACAATCAAATATCAAAGAACATCTAGGCAATAAATGTCTGCATAATAAATATTTTTTTGCTCAAGATAATGCACGCCTCCCAAATCATAATATACCAAGGCCCACACAGCACTAAGCCACCACCAACATCAATTAAGCATAAAGTAAGAGATGACTCCACCACTTTTCATAAAGGTTAATTAGGTTGGGGTTGGCTGGCTGACTTTCACAATGCCACCATAAAACTGACAAATACATTAGACATGCATACATGCATGCTTGGTTGTTTTGGCATATCCTTTCTACCAAACGAGAAAAACTTGTGTGATACTGGAATATTACTATTTTACTATTCTTAGTTAATCACATTATGTCATACGTGATAAATTTTCCACATGATAATTTGTAATTGGTTAGGAATAGCAAAACAGTTATATCCTTGTTTCATACGAGTTTTTCTGCAAACAAACAAATGGACTTAATATTAAGTACCTTAACCAGTGGCATAGCCAGGAATTCTCTCAAGGAGGGTCAACATTATTAGCCAAGATAAATGAAAAAGCCATACCACCACCAGACTTGGACTAGGATGGTTTAGAGGAGAAGAAAAATGCATACAAGGATGTGCCATGAGAATAAAACTATGAGATAATAGATTAATAACCTAAAATCTTAAGTATCCATTGTTTTTCTACATAAATATTTTAGAACAAGCTCAATTATACAAGTAAACTTCGATGGTTGTTGTTCCAAAAATATTTAATGGGTTTTAAGACAATATTGGAAGATGTTGCTAATTAAACTGAACATGAATAAAAACACTTACGTGGTAGAAGGTCAAACCAGTTGCTCTACCACCCACTTCCATATGCTTCATCAAGGGTGGTATCATGAATTTTTCAAAGGGTGGGCTAGCTAAAGTTATTAGCTTAAAATTTAATGATTATTTTTTTTGGTACGTATACTTACAATTTCTATAGTCTTTGTAGAAATAAAAGTAAACATTAAATCATATAAACCACGCTAGTTCACAGCTCTATAAACTAATTTTCAATAAGTTTTAACATAAACCAAATAGGGTTTAACATCATAGTGGATTAGGCTTTTTACCTAGATTGACCTTAGTTCCTTCATGCATTCATATCATACATGAAAAATTGTTTTATGTAAAAATATTGACTACGTATGAAAAATGGGTTTTTGGAATAATCATTTTCTGAAGATAAATTTTGGCTGCTTTTATTCCTCACACATCAAATAAGAAAACTTGATTTTATGGGATTTTAGTATGAAGTATATATTGACTTAATGAGCCATCATTTTTAGCCTAAATCGTATTTTACACTAAAACCGATTTTTCATATTTTGATTTGGTGGGAATTTGATTTTCTAGTATTTTTATTTGAATCCAAATGGGGGGTACTTCCTTATTTACATTGTAAACTTAAGTAAATGGAGTAATATAAAAATAAATAAAAGTAAAATGACAAAGACATTTACTTAAATGTTGGAAGTGGAAATAAGGTAATATGTACACTGTTACCATTGGGTCAGAAGGGTCAATAAGGTAATCTGTACACTGTTACCATTGGGTCAGAAGGGTCATATGACCCTCCTAGGCCTTAATTGGCTCCGCCCCTGACCTTAACCCTAGTTTACAAGAGAGAACTTATACTTGTTTCATTGTCTCTTTCTCTCTATCTCTCTCTTTATGTCACCAAACAAAGAAGAATAGAGATCGAGAGAGAGGAGCAATGAAACTAGAATAGCTATTCTCGGGTCCCACGTCCATGACTCAACTAGTAATATTGTGTCGACATCCCATCATGTGAATCATCATAAATCATGGCATGTCCTACAACTAAGGCCCACCAATAGCCCAACACCATCACACTCCACTGGCCCTCATGATTCCCTTGCCTTGCCCCGAGTGACAACCCAAAAGCAGCCTTCCAACATTACACATGGCCTGCAACCACATTGGATCCATCATGCAGGCATGCACCCACTATCGTTTGATATTCAATCTCCACCGTCCATTGCTTATTTAATAGTATAAATTCCACCATGAAGCTTGAGAAAGGGGTTTTCCTATAGCCAAACATTTAAGCTAGCTTTTGACAATGGAAAAAAGCAAGTCATTCCCTGAATACACCTCGGCTTACTCCGGCGAGTTTGGATTCCGGGAGCGGTCGAATTCGTACAACTTCAATGGGCCAACCCAAAAGGGAAGTGGGTTTGCGACATCAAGTGATCCAGAACTGCAGAGGAAGAAGAGAGTTGCCTCATACAACGTGTTTACAGTGGAAGGTAAGGTTAAAACAAGTCTAAAAAATAGCTTCAAGTGGATCAAGAACAGGTTCGTCACTGACGTTCGCTACGATGCATGAATATGAAGTTACATAAGAGAGTTTTGTCTCATAATCCCACCCTCTTGTGTTCACCTTTACTTGTTGATTGTATACAGTTTGTGTGGCAAGGTTATGATTTATAATCAGATGGGAAAATCCCCACCAAAGACCAAATATGAAAGAAAAAGCAAAAAAAATATTTCTCAATGCAAAAATGCACTAAGAGTATGATGATGATGATGATGGCTTTAGGGTGCGGCCATTTGAATTGTAATATGTTTTGGTTATATTTTAACCGTCAAGTTATTTTCTTCTTCTCTAAGCTTAATTTCATTTGCTAGCCCAGATATAATTTTGTTTGGAATATAAATATATATATATATATATATATATATATATATAGGAACTTCAGTTAAGGGATCCCTCAAATGAGCTTATTTGAGGGACACCCTTGTAGAGGCCACTCCATATTGTATTTCACTAATCCAAACGTCTATTTTGTAGATACTCATTCAAAGATCATCTCTAGAAAAAATCACTTGAATCCGATATCATTTGATCACTCATTTGAATTATTGAAATTTAGTACTCTCTTGAACCACCGTGTTCATTGAATTTGTAGGACACAATTGGATATCCAAACGGTTTCCGATTTGTATTATTTTTTGCAAAGATGATCTATGAATGTAGACTTAAAATCATATGGTTTTGTGCTTGGGCAAGATGGGTTTTATGTGTTGTGTTGGGCAAGATGGAGTGAGGGTTGATACGGCCGAGAAAGAGAGAGGAGATATATGTTTTTATTTTTATTTTAATATATGTCAAAATTTTTAATTTCTTTTTAAATATTATTTCTTAATATTTAATTACACCTAAGATAAAAAGTGGATCTTGCGTTTGCCACGTTATCATTTAACAGAAGATCAAATGGATTATGTACATTGGTTGAGTTTTAAAACATTAGGGCGTAAATTGACAAAATTAAAACTCTGTGGTCCATTTCAAGAATGACCCCAAACCTTCATTGAGTAAAATGATGTTAGCCCTATCTTTTTCCCTTTAATTTTGTTGAGTCGCATGAACAAAAAAATGAAAAAAACAGGAAGGAAATTCTTGTCCAGCGTGAAAATTCCAAACACTCAAACCAGATATTCTTTTTAAAGAAAATTATTAAAAACAAAACCAACACAGTAGGGCAAATGAATGTCGATGTAAGTGGCAATCAGGGGTGGTGAAGAGTTGTGAAATGGGGTTAACCCTTCCTTGAGCAAGAATGTCGATGGAGTGGCGGTGAAGGAGGAAACGTTGAAACTGATTTTCTATAAGCTATCCATTTTATTAGGGAGGAAGGAGAGTCGGTGGTTTTGGAAGGGAAATTTCTTCAGGATATAAAGGCTTTTGCAAGGTGGATGCCCTTGTGTGTCAGTATTTTCTCAACGGTTGTTTACCCATGAGCAAGCAGAATACTTCTTTGCGGTGAGGATTGAAATGGCTTAACATGGTTGAACTCTATCTTTCTGAGGACAGTGTGATTTAATTGTAATGCAAAAATGAAATAATTGGTTTTAAATTCTGGCCTGGTTGGTATTAACACGGTCCCAGTGTGAAATCACTTGCTTTCTACTCCTGAATTGTGAATTTGTATTTTTCCGGTAGATATTTGTGAATGGGAATGTGTCAGGCTATCAACTACATATTATTTTCATTTGCTGTTTATGGGTGTTGCATTCACATGCTGAAATGGCCAAACATAATATGCTTTGGTAGTTCGAAAATTTTCTTTGGTTCTGAGTTGGAAACTTAGAGAAGAGAGAGACGGAGAGAGAGAGAGAGAGAGAGGAAAGTCATTTCAAGCGTATTAACCACACTTGATCACAATACGTCTTCTGAACAGAAGTCTTGTTATTTATTTTTTGGTCGAAGAAGCAATTCATTGAAAACCCACAAAAGGGCAAGGAGCACTACAGAAGGGCCAAGCAAGGAGCACCCGCAAAAGAACGCAACAGAACTAAAGCAGGACCAGATCTAACTAAAACCCAAGCACAGGCATAGCATGAAGATCATGATCCCGTCGGAAAGAAAACTAAATGGGCATAAGGCCAGCAATAAAACAAAAAACACACTTAACATGTGGTAGCAACACCAAGTTGAAACAAAAAATATTACAGAAAATACAGACCCACATCACAGATCTACCACAAAAGCCAGTAACTCTCAGAGCAGTCCAAAGGCACAAAAGTAGTAACCAAGGAGCAGGAAGTCTAGAGAATAAATATTGAGTGCGGCTATTTCCACTATTTCCCCACCCACTTTATCTTCAAAAATTTAATGACAAATTTACCTCATTGTAAAATGACTTCTAAGGAGAAATTTACAACTCTCTCTCACATGCACCCACACCCATATTTTCTTTTATTGTTTTTTTTTTCCCCAAAACCCACACCCATCTCCAATCAATTTAGGGGGCTGTACAGCCACCTCTGTCACTAGTTCAGGTGTTGGTTTCGGATTCCTGGACCTCCTTAATTGTAATGCTTTGTGGGGAATTTCTCTTAACTGGGGCATAGTGCCTCCAGATGAAACTTCCTCTTTTGAATGCTCTGTACTTTGGCCCCAGTGGCGTTGGAATGATATATATCTATTCATCTTGGGTTTGTCTAGCGAAGGAGGAGTGAGGGTTGCGGTGGGAAAATCAAGTTTGTAAAATAGAAGCAAAATCGATGAAACAAAGATCTAGCACCAACCAAACAAATCAAGCCCAACGGATGCTCAAATGCACCCTTTACTCTTTTATCATGTAGTTCATAGTTTTTTTTTTAAAAAAAAAGAAAAAAAGAAGCCTTTCTTTAGAAATTAGTGTAACTCTCAATTAAAAGAACTCAGAAACCGTTTTGAGTTCTTGAGCAATCCCATTTCAATCATCCATTTCATATATTAACAAGAGTTTCTTTGTTTTCCATTTACAGAGTTAATTCTTGAGCATCATCCAATCCACCTATATTTCTTAAGATACTCGCATTTCTTGAGCTATATGAACACACTGAGCTACTGAGCCTAGTGCACCACCTGTAATACCCTCAAAAATAATATTTGGTTTTATTATTTTTGTCAGGGGGTTGTTGTCTCCCAAACCCTTCCCCAATTCTCCGTTTTTATTTATTAAAAATCTTCTACTCTCAATTTTGACCCAAAAAAAAATAACTCAATTACATTCAATTAAATCATAAAATTCAATTTAACTACTCAAAATCATCTCAACAATTTGACAAAATAATAGAAATCACATTATCCACAATCAAAACTAAATATTTTGTCACGAAATTCTTATTCTACTGCTAAAATTAACAACAACAAAAAACACATTAAAGACCTACGAAAATAAAAGATGAAATAAACAAAAAAACCTGGTAGTACTATAGCACCAGTATACGGCGCTCTCGAAATGCATAGGAAAAAATTCATTTACGGTGCACTCAAAATGCATGCCATAAAAACTACACTTTTACGGCGCGCCACAAATGCACGCTGTAAATGCCGCATTGTAAATACTCGATTTTCTTGTAGTGGTAGCTTCATCAAACAATATGGGAGAAGGTTCTAATAACGAATCAGGGAGAACACATTAAAAAAAAAAAAAAAACTTTCCATCTGTTTCTTGGTCAACCAAGAAAATCATGAATTGTTTCCTACACTAGTTAAAAAAAACCCTTGTGCGACCAAACTTTGCGCGACGAAACACAATTTGTCGCACAAAGTGACTTTGAGCGACGAAAATTAAACTTCGTCGCTCAAAGTCTTACAAGACTAAATTTTGCGCAACGAAACACAAATCGTCGCACAAAGTCACTTTGTGCTACGAAACACTTAAATTCGGTGCACAAAGTCTTGTGCGACGAAGTGTGGTTCGTCTCGTAAAGTCTTTTCAAAAACAAATTAAATAAAAAATTATTTTTAAAAATCTATGCATGACTTTGCGCAATGAAAGACAAAAATTCGGTGCACAAAGTCTTGCGCGACGAAGTGTCGTTCGTCTCGCAAAGTCTTTACAAAAATAAATAAAATAAAAAATTATTTTTAAAAATTTTTGGATGACTTTGCGCGACGAAATAATAATCTTCGTCTCGCAAAGTGTTTACAAAAACAAATAAAATAAAAAATTATTTTTAAAAGTTTTTGGATGACTTTGCGCGACGAAATAATAATCTTCGTCTTGCAAAGTCTTTACAAAAATAAATAAAATAAAAAAATTATTTTGTTAGAAAAATATATTATTGTAGTTCGGATTGGGTTTTTGTTAGAAAATATATATTTTAAATTGACGATCGAATTGGTTCATTGTATTCATATAGGGTCAAGGAGTGTAGCTGTAAAAAATCATCAAAATCGAAATTGAAATAACCGTTAAATCGTGA
>NW_018921813.1:108153-153805 GCF_002207925.1 Prunus avium
TTTATTTTTGTAAAGACTTTACGAGACGAACCACACTTCGTCGAGCAAAGGTTTGTCGCGCAAAGTGATTTTGTGCGACGATTTGTGTTTCGTTGTGCAAAATTTAGTCGCGTAAGACTTTGAGCGACGAAGTTTAATTTTCGTCGCTCAAAGTCACTTTGAGCGACGAATTGTGTTTCGTCGCGCAAAATTTGGTCGCGCAAGGGGTCTTTTTTACTAGTGAGGATAGGAGCCTGGGGACCATAAGCATTCGAACCCATGCTTCAACTTCATGTTCTTCAACCACATATGTATTAAAATAAAATAAACAAGTAAGAAATTAAAGCAGACATAAAAGAAAATAAATACCCAAATCCCCTCTTCTACCGCACACAACCCCTCTCATCACAAAGCCCATGTGTCACCTTCTCCCGGATGAGAAAGAGGGATAAACTCTTGAAAGAACCACAATTGGCTTGGAGAAAAGAAAGGGGGGTCTCCCTTAATACGGGTCAGGAAGTAGAACGGATATAAGTTGGGTTTTTAAGAGAATTTGCCTTGAATTAATAATTAAAGGATATTTTGGGAATAATGGTGGGTGGAAAGATAGGATTGTGTATTTTTCAAATTTAAATGGTGGGTGGAAAGATATGGTGGGTGGGAAAATAGGACAGGTGGGTGGAAATAGTAGCACTCTAAAACATTTAGTTGTAATAGAATATTTACCAGGTCTGGCCGACGGAGGCGCTGATGGCGCAGGTGGCAGCCATCGAGGCAAGGCGGGTGGAGGAGGGAGTGATGGCTCTGGTGCAAGCGACGGTTTTGTGGTACTTATTGTCACCTCTTTGTAGAAGGGGTAAATTTCGAACCTAACATTACAACTTGGATATAGAACTCGTCCTCCTTGCTTACCCCGCACCAACTGTGTCGCGCCTTTCCGGAGGCATGCATTGCAATCCACGGCGGAGAGGTCCTGCGTGCACTGCCCGAGGCTGTACACCCTAAATGAAATCAGATTCGCCATAAAAGTTTTTTTTTCCGTCGCAAACTTGTAGCTGGCGTTGGCTGCCTTGGGGACCAAGTTGTCCAAAGTTGTAATCAGCTCATCGTCAAGATCAGCTGGTTCCGTCACATACTGTGTCAAATTCCGCTCGCTCCAGGTTTCCAGCTCCGGCGACGTGGCAGCCTCAGAATAGAAGGGTTGGTTTGAGTAGCGTAGCGTGCAGTTGTCGTACCAAACCACAGCCTGTTGGTTGTCGGGACAGCGTAGGAGCGCCTCCGAGGTTGCGTTGGCCACGCATTCTTCGCAGACACGGGCAGACACATCACCACGGCAGAGGAAGAGGCCGTAGGCTGTGCCAACCGTGGCGTTATAGAAGCCCGCGGTGTTGTTGCGGTTGGCGTTGGAGGAAAGGGTTGAGAGGAGTTGGTTGAGATTGGATTTAAAGGTGGAGGTGGAGTTGCCAGCCAAAGTTGAGCAGTTATGGCCGGTGTATGCAGCTTCAGTGGGGAAGCTAACAATGAGCATGGAGGAGAGAAAGTAGAAAAGGATCATTTTTTTTATTAATCGGATATTTTGCATGGAAACTAAACATGGAGCATGCTTCAGTTTCTATATAAACATAACACAATCCCAATACACACAGCTTGACTTGAGTCTAAACAAGAACTAGGTCGTTGGCAGTTCGGCAGTTCTCTAAGAATTTTTGGTTCTACTTCTAGAATCAACGACCAGAAAGACTTGGCAATAAAATTATTATAATGATCACATCAATATTATTATGAATACGAATGTATGTCTATCAATACAATTTCTTCATCAAAATCGGATGATGAGGATATTGGCCCTAAAGTGCGCTACTCACTTCAATGTTTCCGTGTGTTTTTTATTTTTGGGTATATAGTTAGAGAGAGAGGGTTTTTCACACACAATCTCACGATGTTCGAACCTGAGACCACTAGTATGCAAGACCCTTTAGTTAAAAACTTTGTACCCAAAACATAAGTTGCCTTTTTTAAAATTAAAAAAAAATGGTTTAAATACTAACCAAACTCCTAAAAATTTAGACTATGTAGATATTAGTTTTTTAGACTGCCAATTTGATCTTGAGTCCTCAGCACCATGTGCCGCCACATGTCAACTGGCTAGAATTTTGTATAGCCTAGTTATTTTAAACCTAGTAGTTAATTGCTTACATTTTTTTAACATCATGTAGACATCCGCATTAGAGAAAGACTATATATATATATATATTTATACAAACAATATTATACTCTAAACTAATCTAAACTAAAGGGAGGGGGATTCAAACTCGGGCGCAGAATGAGGAGCATATCCGCTAAACTATTCTAAACTACAGAAAGGGGGATTTGAACTCAAGTGCGGAGTGGGGAAGCACATCCGCTCTAGCCAACTCGGATGATATTTATTTATTAATGTTAGATTTTAGTAGGTGTGATGAGTGTCTGTGATGATATCGTTGTTGGTTTATGTAGTGAAGGGGTTTAGGAAAGTAGGACAATAGTTGAAACAAAGTGATTTTATTAAATTGGAGGAGAATAGTACATGGCTTAGTGTAGGCTAATTGGCCTTTTTCTTAGTTTATTGGCTTATTGGCCACCACACTTGATTTAGAATAGTTTTAATTTGGGATATTTGGTCCTTACACTTTGATTGATGAGCTTATTGGCTCTCAACATAGCTTCCTTTGGGTAGCTCTTGGCTCCCTTATAGTTTGGGAGTTCTCTAGCTACACTCCACATTTCATTGTGGTTGCATGCCTATTTATAGGCATTCTTTGCCTACATCACTAAGTATGTACGGCTTTTACTAGAAACTTCTATATTTTACAATATTTATTTTTGTGGCTATTGTTTAGCCATCATGCAACATGAGTGTTCTTGAGTGTTCTTGTTCTAGAAAGTTCTTCCAACTTCAACTCTCTTTGTCTAGCAAACATAGTATGTTCTCCACAATTCTAGAATCATCCTTGTATTCATGATTCTTCTAGTATTGTGTAGAACACAAATGGACATTATTTTTCAACAATTAAAATAGAAAGAATATGCCAAAACAGGCTTCTAGATAATTATGTCAACTTCAACTCTCTTTGACCAAAAAAAAAAAACAAAGATAATTATGTCACAATTTGAAAGAAGATTATGGACCCAAAACATGCCTCTAGTAATTAATTGCTTACACATGAAAGAAGATTATGTCGCAATTTGTGAAACGAAAGCTTAAAAAGCTCCCTGGCGCTATTTAAAAATATAAAAAAATCAATGAAAATGGAGAATTTTAACTTGAAATCTCTTTCAACATCGAAAAGAAAATACCACTAAATCAAAAGCTACTTACTGTAGGAGCTCATAGGTTGAATCAGTGAGATTTCACTTCAATGACTGATGACAACTCTCAATTTTCACATACTAAGAATTTTGTCCATCAATGGTAAGAACTAGTAAGAGTAATTGACATATGCATGAAATTGAAATGAATGAGTAAATATGAGCGGTACGCATGACAAATCATTATATGCAACAAATGGATGTCAACATAACATGCTTCATCTCACTTGGAATAAATTGTCAGAATTTGAAAATTAATAATAATAATAATTTACGGGTGGATCAAATTGCCTTGACTCGGGATCACTGCAAAAGTCACAACTAAATCAATCCCCTAAAAGAATAAATGCATTTTTAGCTTTGATTTTCTTTTTTATCCTGAGCAGCCTCACTAAAAGCAACATATCAAACACAGAGCGGATCACCATTGCATCATAAAAATACCCAATTCATGATTATTCATGTTGGTCAACAATACTCAGTAGAGGAAAAAAAGAACAGAACAAAAAAGATATGGTTCAGCTCTACATGGTCATCTCATGTGGCCTAGTTATCAACAGCATAGACTTCTAATTGGTCCCTTTGATTTAACTTTCTGAATTCTCTAGTGGATGCAGACCTGCTAATCTGATTTGAACTGTACATGTTGCCGTCTTTGTTATACTTGGTGGTGCGCGCTTTAGACTTGGGTAATGGAGGTAGGTTCTTCATGTTCTTAGTAGTATCGGGATGGCCTTGAACTGGGGAAGGGGAGAATATCGGGCTTTCTTTCCGGCCTGCATGATGTACACTAGAGGAGTTGCTACTGGTTGTGCTACGTGGCTCTTCACTTTCGAAATTTGAATCAGCAGTTTTCTCCAGCTCCTGAGGACCCTGTTTACGTAGTACTTAATCTTTAGTAATCCAAGAAGGAATATCTTTTGCTTTTCCAGTGGAAATAGAGGTCATGACTTCAAAATCTCATGAATTAGAATTTGTTAAATTGTTAATAAAAAGAATATAAAAAATCTGGGACAAACCTCAAACCCGCCTAGAACATTTGTATTTGAGCTTGTAACTCTATCTCTTTTCAGAAATCTGACATGCATTATTTTTTTTTTCCTCAACGCGGCATATCATCAGAAACCGTCAAACCATTGATACTGCAAGTATAAGCACCAATCTGATGGTGGTGGTTTTCAGACCTTCCAGTAAAAAATGCAGGTCGCTCAGGTTTGGAAAGACTAATAGTTTCAGTTTTCAGCATTAGAACAACTGATGACATGGTTGGCCTATTGTTTGCATCCTCTTGAACACACAATAGTCCAATGTGGATGTATCTCAAAAATTCATTTGGGCTGCATGAATCTTTCAACAATAGTGGATCCATCAACTCCAACACCTTTCCTTCATTCCATAATTGCCAAGCCTGCAAGCAATAGTACTTTATTAAGGATGTAAAGAGCACTACACTATGAGAGCTACCAAAATAATGATTTGGACAACAATGTTGGATAGTTAAATTAGGGGACTGCTTGGCTCCTCTCCTGAAAGGAATCATTTCTCTTTGGTGCAAATTACGGTTTGAAATTATATATATGCAAAAATAACTCATTAAAAATTTAAAATTAATTTTTTCTACGTACATATTAAATTGTAATTGGTAGATAAATTGGAACGATTACTTTTAAGGAAAGGAGGCTAGTATTCAAACTAAGTAATTACATACTTACATATGCTAGAAGAGTAGGTACACATTGGTCAAAACCTAAAAAGTTCTTTTTTCCTGTTATGATCTCAAGCAAGAGTATTCCGAAGCTAAAGACATCAGATTTTATGGAATACAATCCCTCCATTGCATATTCTGGAGCCATGTAACCACTGGCATATCAAAATTAATGCTCACATAAGAGTTTTAAAATATGAAAATTATCATACATTATTCTTCTTTGTGGTGCATCATATCATAAAAAGTATATTGAGTTATATAAATTGGAACTTACAGAGTGCCGACGATTCTTTTGGTGTTTCCTTGAGTTTGACCATCAAGTCCAACCATTTTAGCCATGCCAAAATCTGATATTTTTGGATTCATATCGCCATCTAACAAGATGTTGCTAGCTTTCAAATCACGATGTATAACTCTAAGTCTAGAATCTTCATGAAGATATAAAACTCCTCGAGCAATTCCTCCTATTATGATGCAGCGTCTCAACCAATTCAGCTGCTCTCGTTTTGTGGGTTCTGCACAAACATTTATCAACACTTGTTACATTCAAGGTTGAATTAATTTACCACTTAGAACTATATATATATATATATATATATTGACAAACAAAAATACTCAAATGAAATTCACAAACCAAATAGAAAGTGATCGAGACTTTTGTTGGATACATATTCATAGACAAGTAGGGTTTCTTCTCCTTCCAAGCAAAATCCCAGAAGCCTCACAAGATTTCTATGTTGAAGTTTGGCTACCAATACAACCTCATTCTGGAATTCTTGTACACCTTGTGTGGAGCTTTTTGATAGCCGTTTTACTGCTATTTCTTGTCCGTTACCAAGTGTTCCCTACAAGGTTATATATAATCATTTCAATCATTTCCATTCTTCGATCATCTTAATTCAGAACTACATGATCTTCAAGCTAAGAATTTCTAATAAAGTACAAATTAAAAAGTTCTCTGCATGCAAAGAGATATCTTCATACCTTGAAAACTGCACCAAATCCTCCTTCACCTAATTTGTTGTTGTCTGAAAACTTGTTTGTGGCAGTTTCAATAGTTCCCAAATCAAATTGCAAGGACTCAACAGTCTTCATATGATTTCCAACTAAGCAAATATGAGTTTTCCAAGAGATTAGATGTACTAGAAAAGGTCTTAAGAAAACGAAGGAATTAATGATCTCATGGGTTCCAAGAGTAGTAAATCTTTTATTCAGTTTTTACCTTTTTTCTGTTGTTTTTTGGCTTGGTATTTCTCTCTGACTCTTCTTACTCTTTTGGGAAAGAAGCATCCGGCCACAATCACAACAAACACACAGAAAGCAACAGGACCAAGAGTACTAGCGATGATTATGAATGTGACTTTGCTTCGTCCTGTATGAACAAGAAGAAAAGTGCGAAAGAAAGATTGCCAAAACATTTATTAATTCCCCACTAACAATTGCAAGTTTTTTTATTTTTCCTTCGATCAGATTTATGTTTTTTTAGCCAACTAGCTTTTAGTCTAGTGGTACTTCTAGAGGTTCCATGTTCTAATCTTCCCTTATTAATTTTAAAAGAAAAAGACTTATTAGTAAGATAATAAGGGCTCTTTCAGTAACGTTTTCTGAGAATATTTTATGAGAATGGAAACGAGAAAACAAATTTGCATTTTCAGGATTCGAAAATGCGTCTGGTAGATGAATTGGAAAACAAATTCAGAAAATAAAAACAGTGAAAACGTGTCTAATAATACAATTTGAGAATAATAATATGTGAGTTGTTTTTCAGGTGTACTTTTGCTAATTTCAGTTCTATTTTTTTTTTTTAAACTCTGATATTTTTAGAGGCTAAAATTATTATAAAGAATGAAAAAAATTAAAGCCCAAAAACTATCTTATCTCCTTTATTTTTTAAATTTTTTATTCTCATTTTCTCTCTTTCCTCCTCTTTTCTTCTTCATTTCCTTCGCATGGCTGTTTTTTTTTCTTTCCTTCTTTCTTCCTCTTTTCTTCTTCCTTTCCTTCCTAGGCTGCACCCACTCCTTCCTTCCATGGCATGAATCCCATAAACCCACCCATCTCTCTCTCTCTCTCTCTCTCTCTAGTTCCACTAATTAATGGTTGTGGTGGTTTGATTGGGTGGTGATGGTGGTTGAGCTGGGTATGTGGTGGTTTGATTGGGTGATGATGGTGGTTGAGCTGGGTATGTGGTGGTTCTTCTTCTTGTCTCTGTTTTTCTTTTCTTTTCTTTCTTCCTCTGTATTTTTTTTCTTAGTTTGCAGATTTGTGTTATTTTGGGTCAGAGAAGATGGGTGTTGTTCCTGTTGGTAGAGAGGAGTGAGCCAAGCCAGAGAGAAGAGTGGTCAAGAAAGGGGGAGAGAAGAGAAGGGTGAGTGAGGAGAGAAGAATTTTGTTTTTTGGTCTGATTGGGAGAGAAGATTGAACGAGAGAGTGAGTTCTTTGACTTTGGTGCCACGTACGATTACATTCCTTTTTTGATTTTTTGATATTTACATATAATTTTTTTCATTTTTAAATTACTTAGTTATTCCCATCATGCCCCTAAAAATTAAAGAAGGTAAGAAATTAATATTTATGATAATAATTATGATATTGTACATGTCTACCCTAAACCAATCCGGACTCTCTCTCAGCCACAATCTCTGCAACTTTCACCAACAAGTTAGTGGAGCCAAATTCTTTTCCCAGTAAGCCCTCCAACTTCTCCAAGAAGTCAGCTATCATATACCCTATGACTCTTCTATAATCGGCATCATGAGTTTCATTCGAAACCAAAATCCTTGTTTGATTGATTTTCTAACTGCGTATTTATGAGGTTGCTTATAATTTGCAAGGCGAGGTATGCAAAGCTGTGATTTGCTTACAAATCGCTGCAACAAGGTAAACGAACACAAAAAAAATTTCTTTTTGCATAGTTTCTTGCGTGCGTTTTTAGATTCATATTGGGTCTTTGTGGTTGTAATTCTTTTGGGTTGAATGGCTTATAGGTCGGGGCTTCTATTTGATCGGCAAAAAGCAATCAGGTTGAGTGGGATGTCTGAAAAGGCTTACACCAGATCCTACAATTCCATGTATGTTGGTTGTTTGTGATCTATCTTTATTTACCTAGTATTTAGGTATATTATCTTATATTTACCTAGTAAGTAGGTACATTATTTTATATTTATCTAATTATTAGGTATATTATCTTATATTTACCTAGTAATGAGGTACATTATCTTATATTTACATAGTAATTAGGTACATTATCTTATATTTACCTAATGATTAGGTATATTATCTCATATTTACCTAGTAATCAGGTAAATATTTGTTGGGAAGACATCACCAATAATACTCCTACTTTCATTGTTTTATATGAACTTTTTTTATTTGTTCTTATGCTTGAAACCTCACAAATCAACCTTATGTATACGTACAGTTTTATGTTGGTGCTTGCCTATATAGGTCTTAATTTTCATTGTAATATGAAATATGTGGGTCATTACTTTCATGACTTAAAATGTATTTTATCTATATATTAGGTAAATATTGCAATAGTTAATTGTTAAAGTATTTTACTTGACGAAACGTTTTTTTTTAATATACAGATGTGTCATGGCAGCAATAGAAGGATTCAAAATTTAAAATATGAAATCCATTTAGAAGGAAAGAATCGATACATTAATTTGGAATTTCAATTAATGTTCTTTTCTTATTTACCTCAAAGGGTAAAATTGACACAAGAAAAAATTAATAAAAGTCAATGGACCCAAATCTACAGCAAAAAAGGTGTGGACTAAATCCAATGATGGCTAGAGATTTCGGACTTAGATCAAAGAACCCCTTTTTTTTTTATTAGTTTGCAGATTTATGTTGTTTTGGATTGGAGAAGATGGGTGTTGTTCTTGTTGGTGGGTTTATCGGTTGTCAAGAGAGAGAGCTAGAGTTGTTGATGGGATGCATTCTCGTGTCTTTAGAAAACACTGAAAACGAAATCACTGAAAACAACTTTTTTTCGTTTTCAACTTTTGTTCACAAAGTTAGATTTGTTTTCAAATAATGTTTTGTGAGGGAAGATGAAAACGATGCACCAAACATGTATTTGCGAAAAACAGGAAACGAAAACAGAAAACGGGCTCTAAAAACATTGCCAAACGGGCCCTAAGTCAATGTAGTAAAAACAAAATGTTCATACCAATCCATATATAGTAAAACATTTAGTTGTAATAGACTTATTTTGTAATAGAATATTTACCAGGTCTGGTCGACAGAGGTGGCAGCGATGGAGGCAAGGTGGGTGGAGGAGGGAGTGATTGCTCTGGTGTGGTACTTGTCACCTCTTGGTAGAAGGGGTGCATTTCGAACCTAACTGTAATAAAACAAGGTCATCACACCCTATGTGGGTGAGTGGGAGATGTAATAAAACAATGATTATGCACTAATCCTTGTTTTATGGCACTACACAAATTAAGGCACTTAGCCTTGTTTTATGGCACTACACAAATTAAGGCACTTAGCCTTGTTTTATGGCACTACACAAATTAAGGCACTTAGCCTTGTTTTATGGCACTACACAAATTAAGGCACTTAGCCTTGTTTTATGGCACTACTCCGTCGCAAACTTGTCGCTGGCGTTGGCTGCCTTGGGGACCAAGTTGTCCAAAGTCGTAACCAGCGCATCGTTAAGCTCAGCTGGATTCTCCACATACTGGGTCAAATTCCGCTCGCTCCAGCCTACCAGCTCAGGCGACGTGGCAGCCTCAGAAAAGAAGGGCTGGTTTGAGTAGCGTAGCATGCAGTCGTCGTACCAAACCACGGCCTGTTGGTTGTCGGGACAGCGTAGTTGCGCCTCCGAGGTTGCATTGGCCACGCATTCTTTGCAGACACGGGCAGACACATCACGGCGGCAGAGGAAGAGGCCGTAGGCAGTGCCAACCGTGGCGTTGTAGAAGCCGACGGTGTCATTGCGGTCGGCGTTGGAGGAAAGGGTTGAGAGGAGTTGGTTGAGATTGGATTTAAAGGTGGAGGTGGAATTGCCAGCCAAAGTTGAGCAGTTATGGCCGGCGTATGCTGCTTCAGTGGGGAAGCTAACAATGAGCATGGAGGAGAGAAAGTAGAAAAGGATCATTTTTTTATTTTTTATTAAACGGATATTTTGCATGGAAACTAAACATGGAGCATGCTTCAGTTTATATATAAACATAACGCGTAATACACGCAGCTTGACTTGAGTCTAAACAAGAATAGTCGTTGGCAGTTCTCTAAGAATTTTTTGTTCTACTTCTAGAATCAACGACCAGAAAGACTTGGCAATAAAATTATTATAATGATCACATCAATATTATTATGAAAATGAATGTATGTCTATTGTTAAGCTCATAATTTCATACATATACATGCCCAATTTACTTACTTCTTTTGCTTAGTTCCTATAATTCTAAGTTATTTCCCTCCCTTTGTGTGTTTTGTAGGCCAATAGAGCAAGAGAGCATAATTCATGCAATTCAAGCATGTTAAGGCCTAATTTGGATGAATGGAAGAAGAGCTTAAAAGACAAACTCATTTTGGCGTGTTGAAAAGTATGTCTTTGTGTTTTTAATTTTTGGGTATATAGTTAGAGAGAGAGGGTTTCTCACACACAATCTCACGATGTTCGAACGTGAGACCACTAGTATACAAGACTCTTTTGTTAAAAACTTTGTACCCAAAACATAAGTTGCCTTTTTTAAAATTAAATAAAAAGGGTTTAAATACTAACCAAACTCCTAAAAATTTAGACTATATTTAGATATTAGTTTTTTAGACTGCCAATTTGATGTTGAGTCCTCAGCACCATGTGCCGCCACATGTCAACTGGCTAGAATTTTGTATAGCCTAGTTATTTTAAACCTAGTAGTTAATTGCTTACATTTTTTTAACATCATGTAGACATCCGCATTAGAGAAAGACTATATATATATATATATATTTATACAAACGATATTATACTCTAAACTAATCTAAACTAAAGGGAGGGGGATTCAAACTCGGGCGTAGAATGAGGAGCATATCCGCTAAACTAATCTAAACTACAAAAAGGGGGATTCGAACTCAAGTGCGGAGTGGGGAAGCACATCCGCTCTAGCCAACTCGGATGATATATATTTATTAAAATAGAAAGAATATGCCAAAACAGGCTTCTAGATAATTAGGTCACAATTTGAAAGAAGATTATGGACCCAAAACATGCCTCCAGTAATTAATTGCTTACACATGAAAGAAGATTATGTCGCAATTTATGAAACGAAAGCTTAAAAAGCTCCCTGGCGCTATTTTTTTTTATAAAAAAAAAATCAATGAAAATGGAGAATTTTAACTTGAAATCTCTTTCAACATCGAAAAGAAAATACCAGTAAATCAAAAGCTAGTTACTATAGGAGCTCATAGGTTGAATCAGTGAGATTTCACTTCAATGACTGATGACAACTTTCAATTTTCACATACTAAGAATTTTATCCATCAATGGTAAGAACTAGTAAGAGTACTGTACAGCCTACAAAAAAAGGGTTTGACATATGCATGAAATTGAAATGAATGAGTAAATATGAGCGGTACGCATGACAAATCATTATATGCAACCATATATCATGCCACAAATGGATGTCAACATAACATGCTTCATTTCACTTGGAATAAATTGTCAGAAATTGAAAATTAATAATAATAATTTACGGGTGGACAAATTGCCTTGACTCGGGATCACTCCAAAAGTCACAACCAAATCAATCCCCTAAAAGAAAAAAATGCATTTTTAGCTTTGATTTTCCTTTTTATCCTGAGCAGCCTCACTAAAAGCAACATATCAAACACAGAGCGGATCACCATTGCATTATAAAAATACCCAATTCATGATTATTCATGTTGGTCAACAATACTCAGTAGAGGAAAAAAAGAACAGAACAAAAAAGATATGGTTCAGCTCTACATGGTCATCTCATGTGGCCTAGTTATCAACAGCATAGACTTCTAATTGGTCCCTTTGATTTAACTTTCTGAATTCTCTAGTGGATGCAGACCTGCTAATCTGATTTGAACTGTACATGTTGCCGTCTTTGTTATACTTGGTGGTGCGCGCTTTAGACTTGGGTAATGGAGGTAGGTTCTTCATGTTCTTGGTAGTATCGGGATGGCCTTGAACTGGGGAAGGGGAGAATATCGGGCTTTCTTTCCGGCCTGCATGATGTACACTAGAGGAGTTGCTACTGGTTGTGCTACGTGGCTCTTCACTTTCGAAATTTGAATCAGCAGTTTTCTCCAGCTCCTGAAGACCATATTTACATAGTACTTAATCTTTAGTAATCCATGAAAGAATATCTTGTGCTTTTCCAGTGGAAATAGAGGCCATCTCTATGTTTCAGATTAAGAAAGGTGTGCCTTACAGCACTATAGGTGAGAAAGAGCCAGAGGAGGTTTCCCCCCAACAATGGTTGTTTCTTCTTCCTTTTTTTTAAATTCTCTCTTTTCCCTTCCCCTTACATGACCGGTTGGCTAATCTTAGTTAATTATGAAAATTGTTCGTGCGCCATAAGACAAGACTTGACACGCCCGGAAAGCTGAAAGTAAGGACTTGTATTTACCTGGTTTGAAGATGCAGAAATTTCTTTTAATTTTTCAGCAGATAGATCTTGTTTCCGGCGCTCACGTTGTGTCCGAGACCGTCTTACTTTAGAATTCCTAGACCTGTCAAAATGAGAAAAATAATCAGATACCTCAAGCAATAAACTAGACATTAAATCCTCACATTAGGAAATTATTTTCCAAGTACATAAGTGCAACATATATTGGTACAGAAATAATAAGTGGCAGCCATCGCCTAAACTTTTTACAAGGTACTACCTGATTCCAGTCAGTAATAAATCTAAATAGCAAGTTGATAACAAATTTAATTTCCCGTTGTTAGCTTTGTTAGCTTAATGGTTGCAGGGTTTTCATGCATATAGGTTAATACATGCTCTTCCCTTACAACTACAGGGTCAGTTGTAATATCCCCACAAATTGTGCTAAATCGTAAATAGCTCCCTTTGTAAACCATATAGGCTAATACATGCTTTAGTACGTTGCTAAAACAAGAAGCTAAGCTTAGGCCACTAGATCTCTTCGTATGGAGTACGGATAGCATTAAAACTCTAAAAGGTAGTGTTTTAATCTTTGGTTATATAGGGCTACGGTTTTAACCACGGAGTGAATAGTCCAGGATTAACTACTTTTTTACGTACTTCTTTTACTTGCTAGAGCATGTTTGTGTTTGAGTATTCATGAGTTTAGGACACCAGGATCATGCCTTCTGTGAGCCTGTAACTCATGAAATCCCAATCTACCATACAATTGAATAATCTCAACAGATGTGCCTATGAATAAGTTTTTGCACCTTCACATTTACTGGAAGCAGAATCCATTAAAGACATAATTGAATGGAAGCAGGAGGAAAACCAAGTTCAGTTAGAAAGCCATGGTTAGTGACAATGAACCAATTAACACGATGTTTATGTCATGCTGTTAGATACATTCATTGTATATCTAAAGAGAGAAAAGTGTCGACTTACTTTCTATGCTCATTGGCTAGTTTCAGTTCATCATCCTCATTGTAGATTGCAGGTAGACCAGAAAGGTCACATGCCAAGGGGCTTGTGAAAAAGAACTGTAAGCAGACGTACTTTTTAGTATACAATATTCACCAATTAATTCGTGCGTCACATGAGCACTTGCTAGACGAGTTCAACACCAGAAAAAAATTAGAATTCATACTATTTGGCATGGATGCTTAAAAATGAGGGAGGAAAAGAGCTAAATTGAAAGAGATGATTTTCAAATAGGTGCAACTTTTCTGTGGATGAAGTAAAATTTTATCGGCTTTAGAAGTACATTAGAATTCTGCATTAGATATGCTACACTTGCAATTCTGAAAATAGTGGATTAACTTTATGTGTTTGTAACTCCTCAACTATATCAGCTAGAAGAAAATACTAAGAACAATAAAGTTAAAAAAAAACAGGGAAACATACATTTAGCAAAACATTTTGCAAAAAGTGCAGTAATTAATAAATAAATAAAAGTATTTTAATCATTATTATTTATTACAGACTTAAGAATATGTGAAAAAAAAAATTGATGCAAAAACATTGCTCGCAATCAAAAGGAACGTAAGTTCCAGGAAAAGCATGTAGTTGGAATAAAAACTTCATTGAAAGAGTAAAACTTTCAATCTGTACTTACTTCATTTCTGAGAGCCGAAGAAGCAGAGCCACGATAGGCAGGATCTAAAGCAAGGAGAGTGCTCAACAGACTCAAAGAAGAAAAAGGGAAATCCTTGAAAGCTTCTTGAAGACTGGGTTTGTATGAACGTGGAGGTCTAAAATTTGTAGACAGCTTTAGTCTTTTCCAGTATTCCTCTGATGGTGTACCACAAAGCCTGAAAATCCTATGAAGTTGCTCAACCTGAAAGCAAGTAAAATGTGTTTGAGATACTGGCCAGCGATAGTAAGATCATAACACACACACACACACACACAATATTGAATTACCTCTGTTCTTCCAGGCAGAAGTGGTCTCCCTGTAAACATTTCAGCCAAGACGCAACCAGCACTCCAAAGATCAATGCCAACTCCATAATCTGTTGAACCTAACAACAGCTCAGGAGCTCTGTACCAAAGTGTCACAACTCGGTTTGTGAGAGGGCGCTTAGGATCTTGAACATAATAATTTGCGAGCCCCAAATCTGCAATTTTCAGCATTCCATTTTTATCTATCAATAGGTTTGATCCTTTGATGTCTCGATGTATAATTCCCCTCTCATGGCAGTGCTGCAGACCTGAAAGTAGTTGATGCATATAGCACTTGACCTGTGTCAATAGTTCAAGTTAGAAACTGAGACTCTACAACAAATCAAAGCATCCAAATTCAGAACCAACGAGTTAAGAGAGAACTTAAACCTGTGGTTCAGTAAGCCCTTCAGGGCTGGAAATAATTCTTGCCAAATCTGAACGCATGAAATCAAAAACAAGATAGAGGCTGTACTGCATTCTTGACGTGGCCAATCCTTCAAGCTTAACCACATTGGGATGATCTAATTTCCGTAAAAACATAATCTCCCGAGCCATAAACTTAACACACTCGGGTTCTGATGTATCAAACCGAACCTTCTTTAAGGCCACAATTTTTCCAGTGTCCCTATCTCGAGCCTTATACACATTGCTGTATGTTCCTTCGCCCACCTACAAGTGCAAACATTTAGAAAGAAAAAAGAAAAACCAAGTTCAAATTCCAGCCTCCTCTCAACAATGATCTAGCCAACTAATAAATTTATGCTTTCTTTGATTAACAAGATTAGTCGGAAAAAGCAGCAAAATCAAGATTTTATATTTTAAACATTCAGTGACTTGGAAATATGGGCAACCCACAAATTGAACAAGAGAGCACTCAAAATTTTCAGTAGTCCAGCATACTTAGCTTGTTATTCCATCCAAAAACCAATCAAGATATCATCTAGCAAATCATCAGAACAATATTAATTCCAATTAGTACAGAAAAGCAGCCATATAACATGCCAATTACCATTTTCTTTTCTTTTTGACAACTGCCACATAACAATTATAATTCTAACCAAATGCACACCAAATCAAAACATAAAAATCTGAAAGTGAGTATGAAAATAAAACCTTGTCCAGCTTGTCATAAGAGTCAGCACTCTTGGGAACCAAGCCAGCCAAAATCTCTCTTGAAATATTATCAGTGAGCCATTTAGGCCACCCGTCCACCAACTCCTCCTCATCAACAGAAACTTTATGAGAAACATGCCCATCATCTTTATCTCCATCACTACCAGTTAACACCACCCATTCATCTCCTGCTTTTTCATTTGTACTACCAGGCTCAACATTTGAAATTCTGGGTTCATGCCTATGCTGCTTAAAAGAGTCCCTTTGTGGTTGGCCTGTTGATCTTCTGTGAGCATTAAACCCGCCATTCCCCACATACCCATTTTCCAGTTTCAGCTTCTCTAAGCCCCCAGGTGTGGAATTCGTGAGAGGCTTGGCCTGAACACAGCCCATTGGCTTGTGGGTCTAGACCAGTCTTGGTTTTCTTTGAGCTGGTGATTGAGTAATGGGTTGGAGCAGAGCAGCGCAAAGCAGAGAGCAAGAAGAAGTAGAAGAAGAAGGGAAAAAGTAAGAAAGAATAAGCGAGAGAGATAAGGGAGTATAGACGAATATGGGGAATTTTGGCCGTCCATGGACGGCAATTTGTAGGCACTGTGCGGGAGAAAATAGAGCTCCTTGTCTTCATTGGCTCCTTTTCTTGGCTTTCTCGCTGATTTGAAACTCTCGGAGGAGGTAAAGAGGAGGGCAAGGCCACGTGTAAAACACCCACGTGACAATGAATTTCAATGGGGCTTGAAGGAGAAGGACGAAATTGGGCTTTATTGGGATACTTCCAAATTCATGTTCATGTTTTCTGTTCTTGAAAGGCTTGATCAATTTGGTGGGTCTAGATTGTTGAATTTGATTGAGATTTCATGATTAATTTCCTAAATTTGCAATTGTGATCAGAATTGTAACTAGCTAGATAGTTTAGTTATCTTATTAATTCCTTAGTCAATTTGACACACTAATTGTACTATACTTGTTTATGTACAAGCGATTGTCTAAACTATTGTATTTAAGGGCATAAGCACACATGCAACTTGTATAACTACGTCCGCTTATTGTAATAGATTTGGTTTCACAATGTTTAAGTTGTTTATTTTGGTTATTTTCCTCACTCACTCTATTTACATTTTCCCATCTCTGTTTTTTTTTCTTCATTGTTTTACTTCCTGTTATGAGTTTTGGTTACACATATAACACAATTGTTAGTGTTAGAAATTACTTCATTCACATAATACTTGAACAAGAAATTTCTACTCAGATATGCTTTTATTTTGAAAACATGAAACATTATGGGCCCGTTCGGTAACGTTATAAGGGTTGTTTTCATTTTCAGAGAAAAAAAATGAAGCAAAAACACGTTCGATGGCCCAAAAACAAAAAACACTGAGAATGTTTTCATAAAATGAAAACAAGTTCATGTGTACTTGTAGAAAACAGAAAAAAGTTGTTTTCATTCTCATGGGAAACATTTTCATAAAAATAACTCACATATTATTATTTCAAATTGTACTACCAGACACGTTTTCATTGTTTTTATTTTTTGAAGATATTTTCTAATTAATCTACTAGACGCATTTTCATTTCCTGAAAATGCAAATTTGTTTTCTTGTTTTCATTCTCAGAAAATATTCTAAGAAAACATTCTCCGAAAACGTTACCAAACGGGCAAACTTGCCATTCTCTCAATTGGAATATTTTCTATAATAAGAAATTGTCTGTCTACAAACAAAGACCAACATAGTCTCATGGGGGACAGCTAGATTGGTTAGACCATCTCCAACCATGGGGTGGAAACTGAAATTTTGACATTTGAATCTAAATTCCACCTCCAACCATGTATTTGGGCGGTAGAAATTTGGGACATGCAATATCTTGGGCAAAATTCCAGTTTGGATATTGCCTGGACTAGTAATTTTTGTGGAGCCCAACATACCAGCAATCAAGGCTAGGTGAAGGAAATGAAGAGCGGGTCCACGGGAAAGATTTTTGTCCACCATTCCTCTCCTTCATTCCAGCACGTGGAAGGCTCACATGAAAGGCCAACGACTCTCTTTGAAAAAGCTTGTTCACTTTTTGCTTTTTAAACCAATGCTGCATTTTTTTTTGTTTTTTTGTTTTTAAAAACAATGTTTTAATCAATTTCAGCTTGATTTTAACTTTAAGTGAAAAAAATATTATGTTTAAGAATTTCAATTTTTTCAAGTTGAAATGTTTAGAAAATTAAATTAGGAAGTTTTAAACAAAAATATATCAATAAAAATTAATTACAAGAAAAAAATTAGGGGTTGACCATTCTTAAACAATTTAATAAAGTTGCAGACTCGAATTATAAGTCTGCAAGGTTTGAGGAAAAAACAGTTTGAGTCCTAAAAATACATGAATAGTTGTATTTTGGAGGGTGAAAATTTGAGTTTAGCCCCAATATGGTTGGAGATGGTGTTAGGATTTGGAATTCCTCTAATGGCATGTTTACTAATTCATAATTGAATTAGGAGGAATTGAATTGAGGAGAAGTTGGATTGAGGAGAATTAGATTTCGGGTTCTTATTGAAGTTGTTTACTAAACTATATGGATTGAGGGGAGTTAGATTTTGGATTCCTATTGAAACTGTTTACTAAACCAAATGGAATTGGGATAGGAGTGATACTAATTACTAAAATATCTTCATTGTTGGGTTAGAGTAGATGGCAAATTTGGAATTTTGAAAATTGTGTGAGATATAATGGGTAAAAAAGATGAATTCCTAATAGGTTAGTTCTCTAGGAATTAAAATACCACCTCCCACTCAAGAATTGAATTCCTCCAAAATCAGGAATTCAATTCCTAATTTTGTATGGGCCCTACTTACTTTTCAATTCCTTGATATAAAGTAAATGCAGGATTTCTCCAGAGGTGGAATTCAATCAATGATGAGAATACCAATTTATAATTAGTAAACACACCATAAATGTGTCATGGGTTCAAACTACTATTGTGAAATATATTATGCAATTTAATAAGGCAAAAAATAAAGAGTACGAACCCTAAAATTAATTGAGTACACCCTAATATTTTAAATAAAATGTAAAATTAACTAAGTACACCCTATTTAACTATCAAAAATACCCCTGATATACCCTAATATAATCTATCACACAACACCCTAATTCCAATCCTAAATCAGGTTTCTCTTTTTACATGAATTCATTCCCTCTTTTCAGAATTTGGGTTTGCATCAAAATCTTTAATTTCATGAGCTACAATGGGAGTAGATTTGCTAACTCCTTCAATTCAAAGCTTCATCATCTTACTTCTCTTTTCAACGGTGCTTTAGTGCACATGCACACAAGAAACAAACTGAGTTATAAGGAAATCAAAGTGTGCATAATTTTAATTTCCAATAAGACAATAAAATAAGATTTTATTTGTTTATTTTTATATATGTTGCTATTTGCCTTTCTTGGAGATCTGTGCATTGAAGTTTCTCTTTCATAATTCTCCTATTTCTCAGCTGTGCATACTCTCCCATAAACCATTACAGGTTTGCCTTCACTTTAACTCACGGGACAAACCATTAGGTTCAATATTCATGACTCTGTTATCCTTTTTCAAATCAATGATTTTCATCAAGATTGGTGGGCAAAGAAGCGGGGTCAAACTCAAAGGACTCTTTCGGAACACCATCTCATTCATCACCAGTCATCTTGAACGACGGAATTCAATGAGAAAATCTATATAGCTCATTGGGTGGTACTTGAAACAAGATCCTTGTACTAAAACAGACTGACAAATCCTTTTACTGAACCAAGCAATGCGAAAACTTCTCTAAATTTGATTAGGGCTGAATATGATGAGTATGGTGTACTTATTAAACTTGTATTTGTTTCACAATTCAATATATTCTTTTTGGTCATTTTATATTAGGGTAAATTAGTAATTCAATAAATAGTTTGGTAGTATGGTGTACTCAGTTAATTTTAGGGTTCGTTTAGCAGCACTCAAAATAAATAAATGAATATGGGCATACAATACAAAGTTTCATGCTGCTACCTAGATCTTTCTCAATGTTTAATTATCTCCATGTAAAGGTGGAAGCAGAAAAAGAGAAGAGGTAAAGGAATTCATAGAATATCCAACATATTCTAATGAGTTTTCATAGACATGCCAGCCATACTTCCTTCTCCTGTTCTAACATAAAAGTTCTTTCTTTAGTAAAAAAAATCTCCTCTTTTTTTTAGCGGATAATTATGTTTGGACTTGTATAAGAAACTTGCTAATCTTTTTTGTTTTTGTTTTTGCAAGAGACTATAAGTACATCAAGGGCATTGTGTTCTTTAATTGATTCATATAATCATCTCTTGATTCCTTTAATTTAATAGAACATCAATCCGCAACTTTTGCCGTAAATTTAGAAACTTTAAATTCTTTCTACATATAATCCGGATTGTAGTTTTACAAGTAGAAAATTTGGCATAAGTCCAATTATGAGGAGAGATTTTGGGTGCAATCCACGCAGAAATTGTTATTGATCCAAGTCCTTTGACTTTTGCGTCACATAAGCTTACATGCCTTTTTCAATTTATTGATATTTACTTTTATTTATTTATTATTTTTTGTTCCAGTTATGCACCTAAAACATAAATAAGGTAAATTATCAATTCGTAAAACTGGTAAGTTATTGACTTGTAGGATATTAATTATCATATTTGATTTGAATTTAATTGCAAATCTATTTATTGAATTCTGAAATTTTCCCAAGGCATACCGACATCAAAATTTGTAATAAGAGTTCATAAAAACTTCATACCTTAACAATACGTAAGGTACCTATGCATACATCTCGTATGCAATATGCAGGTAATTAAACCCATAAATTACCTCTGGTCCAGTTAATTAAATCCATAAATTACATCTAGTCTAGGTAGTTATACCCTCTAGCCCAGCTAATTGAACTCATATAATATCTTGGTATGGATCTTTAAACTCAAATGAGATAAAAATCCATACAAAATTTCTTTGGAAAAAAAAAACACTATTACATGGAAGACATGTACGTATGACTTAAGAAAACTCAAGAAAAAAACACTTACCTGTAAGGCAGGTAAATATATACATGTATGTCATGTACATAATTTAATGTGGGTGCTTGTCTGATCGATTAGTATGATATGTGAGTCTTTACTTTTTATTGATTAAATTGTATTTTATCTATATATTAGGAATATTATCAAGGAAAAAAAATTCAAATTCAAAATCTGGAATTCAATTACAAGGAAATAATGCATTAAATTTAGATTTTCAATGTGTTTTCCTTATTTACCTTAAAGGGTAAAATTGACACAACAAAAAAGTAATAAATGTCAAAGGACCTACATCTAAAACCAAAAACGTGAGGACTAGACCCAATGACAACTAATCGTTTTGGACCTAGATCTAAGAAGCCTTTTTACAAGTGAGGTAGAACTTTTATGGTGAACCATACTAGTTGACTTTCTTGCAAGGGCCTTGTACAAAAAGAACTTAAATGCAAGTGGATTGCATCATAAATTACTTGAATCCCGAAAATGGGGACTCAAATCCAACACAAAAGTTGGGACTTATCGAATCTCGAAAATGAGCTGGTGGATGAAAATGCTTTTGTGTATGAAATTATTAACCCCATCACAAAAAGTTGGGACTTATCGAATCTCAATGGCAGTATCTCATATCAGGATGCTTGAAGGATTGTGGCCATGCCTATTGGAGGATGATGGGAATCTGATCAGTTGGTTTGGCCTTTCAATGTGTCTAGTTGCTACTCTGTTAAAACTGGGTATAACTTGATTCATCCTTGCAAACATCCCACTCAAAGAAGTCTACGTGCCTCGGGGTCTCACTTTGTTTCTAAGAAGGTGTTTGGTGTTCCCCTTTGATCCCAAAAATTAAAAACTTTATGTGGCGTGCGATAAAAGGTTGCCCTCCCACAAATTCTCTCCTTTTCCGTAGGCATTTGGGATCCTCCCCCTTGTGCCCAGTGTGTGAAAAAGCTCCGGAAACTGTTGAGCACTTACTGCTGCAATGTAGTTGGACTTCATGTGTCTGGTTCGGGAGTCCGCTAAGTTACCGTGTTGATATGCAGATTATAACTACATGTCCTTGCAAACATCCCACTCAAAGAAGTCCACGTGCCTCGGGGTCTCACTTTGTTTCTAAGAAGGTGTTTGGTGTTCCCCTTTGATCCCAAAAATTAAAAACTTTATGTGGCGTGCGATAAAAGGTTGCCCTCCCACAAATTCTCTCCTTTTCCGTAGGCATTTGGGATCCTCCCCCTTGTGCCCAGTGTGTGAAAAAGCTCCGGAAACTGTTGAGCACTTACTGCTGCAATGTAGTTGGACTTCATGTGTCTGGTTCGGGAGTCCGCTAAGTTACCGTGTTGATATGCAGATTAGAACTACATTTGACGAATGGCTGCTCTGTGTTACTAGTAAGTTTGGCAAGATTAATCTTTATTGGGCGTTGTTTCATAGCAATTTTATTTGCTGGAGTTTATGGAGGAGCAGATGCGGCTTTGTTTTTGAAGGAAAAAATGTTTGGCCACAGCAAACTATCGTTTGGGCCAGGCTTCAAGCTTTAGAGTTGATGGAGGTTGTAAATTTTGATGGTCTTGGTGTGGAGGAGCCTCATCCTCAGGGGGTTGGTGCAATACAAAGATGGCTCCCTCCCCCCCATTCTACTCTAAAGCTAAATGTGGATGCGAATTGGGACAAGAAGACTTTAATTGCTGGCTTAGGAGCTATCATTTGTGATGAGCATGGTAGATACATCAGGGGAGCTGGAATGGTTAGACTGGCCTCCTCTCCAATTGAAGCTGAAGCCCATGCAGCTTTATATGGTTTGGTGGTCACCTCGGAATTGGGCCATCTAAAGTGTGAGTCTGATTCAAAGGAGCTGATTTAAAGTGTTAAGGGGAATATTCAAAAAGGTAGATGGACAATCTACCCAATTCTTATTGCTTTAAAGGAAAAGTGCAGAAGTTTCGGCTCTTGCTCCTGGAAGTGGATCCCAAGGCAAGCTAACAAAGCAGCGGATGCTGCAGCTTTAGAAGCAAAGAGGAAGATGTGCGATGAGGTCTGGATCAGCAGACCCCCATCTTCCCTGGTGTTCGTGCTCCAAAGCGATGGTCTTCCCTGTCCTCCACAGGTGTAAGGTTTTTGTCCAGTTAGGATCTGACGCTCGCCTACTGGGGTGGCGTCCTAGTGCGTTTTGTCCTAGCTGGTGTTTTGTGTTTTCTTTGGGTCTGTGAGGTGCGTTTGGTTTACTTCACCCTTTGTAGTACTGTCTGGGGGTTGTGTACAGATGTTTGTCTGGCTTCTGTTTTTTTCGCGGTGTTGTTGTTTTGGGCTGTTCATTTGGTTGCTGTAATTTTGGCTCTCTTCCCTTTCTCTTAATGAAAGTGTGTTTCGATCAAAAAAATCCAACAAATGAAATTTCCTTTTTAATCAAATACTAGTGCGTGCTTAAAATTGAATGAACTCACTCTCAAATCATCTGCACTCTCAAATCATGGACAAGATGCATCCAACGGTTGGGCTTAAATCAAGCCAGGAAACCATTCGTTTGCTTGTGATGGTGGTGATAGAGCAAGAATTCTGTAGTGAGGGTTTTAGATGAGGTCCTATCTCTTAATCGTTGGCTAAGGGCCTTATTAAAACCCTCACAATAGAAATGGAGTTGGCCGACATATGCAAGTTGCGAAGACAATTAACTAAAGTCATGAATTAAGCAGCCAACCGTTCCCTGCTTCACAACTTGCTTTGAACCAATGGCCGCAAAGTAGTACACCTCTCCGCACCTGATAGCTCCCTCTGTTTGGTGGGGGCACGTGGCAGGTCCCTGCTCGTCCAGCGATTCGTAGACACAGCGAATTAAAATTAAAAAAATTAAAAAATAAAATATTACAACAGAGAACTATTTCGAGAGCTTATACAACACAAATAACTTGCACTTAAAAAGTGACCATCCATTTCTCCTGACAAAACAAAGGATGAAGTGCAGTACAAGACGATATTCACCATAAAACATCACATATCTAGCAGTAGTTAATACATTTTATGTCGCTTTAGCCGTCTCACGAATTAGGGAAAGCTTAGCCAGAAGACCACACAGCTGAAGGTAGGAGCCAACTCCATCACAGATTCTCATGTGAGCAAAACCTGTTTCCTGCAAACTCGCACAAGTAAACGGCTTGTGAAACGACAAGACCTCACAGAGAATGAGAGAAAAATCTTCGAATAGCGTACATACATACCTTCATGAATTCCAATTTCAAATACTCAGCCATATCATAATTCTTTATGATACGGAAAAAGGTTGTGATTATGTCAGTTGGGGAGTAGCCCAAATCATAGAGCTGCTTGAGACCTGAACAAGCATCATCAAATTTCCCTTCAAGCACATTGCACACCATATTCTTTACATGCAATGGATGAGGCTGGTCACAGACCTGAAAAACAATAAACATCTTAGAGAATTACCAAATAACATACGAAACAAATGAGCATATCAAGAAATTCATTAAAAATATGACCTTGAAAACATTTTCTTGGTTGACAAACCGGAATCCACTGTTGGTAGCTTGCAGGTTATTCAGTGCCTGCCTCATATCACCATCAGCAGTGAAAATAATGGCTTCAAGACCTTCTGGAACATAGGGAACCTTCATTTATAACAAACACAGATGAATTATACACAATCTAAAGTTTTCGAAACAATGTTTATATACATGGCAACGGTTGATTAGCGAAGCAACTTCTTTTTGAACTTTTATCATTGTTAATAACCAATTTCCTGGCATAAGCCTCAAGATTAAAGTGAGTCTCAATACGTTAGGCATACGGTCTAGAAAGTAGGTTGAATCCCTAGGAAATAAAAACCTCTAAGCCCAAGCATAGAGATACATTATTAAGCTTCATCTAAGCTTCATCTAATGGCAAAAGTATCAAATATCTTCTCAAACCTCAGTTCTTGGGGTGACATCAATTAAGAGGCCAATGAAATATCAACCTATAAAATCACTACTGAGCAAGCAATGATAGAATTTAGACAGACAACCAACAGAAGTTGCAAGGTTTTTTCTTCCGTTCTTTTGGCATGATACCACAAACACATGCATTAAGACATGTTACCATGTTGTGCTGCAAGTGTGACACACCGACAGAGGGAAGGATCAAGAGACCACATACACACATCAGTTTACTGAGTAAACGAAAAACATTCTGACAAACAAAAATAGCTAAGCAAGGTCAGCGTTTCAGGCTCTAGCAGTCGTGGGGCACAGAAATGAAGCTGAACAGATAGTATTAAAGAAAAAATTGAATAAATGTAAAAGCTGGAATGTGACAGAGAATAAAAGAATATACTCTGTCTGACAAACTAGTGGCGACATAAAAAAAAATTTCTTCCAACCTAATAGTAAAGTAAAGTTGTACCAATCTACCAATATATTCGGTGATTATCATTCCTTTGAAGCTAATTGATGACAGTATGCAGAATAGACATTACAATGTAAATAAATTTCTTTACCTTTTCAGCTTGAACCACTATCATTAGGCGACCAAGTATCTCCAGATCAGATAATCTAGAAAATCGGACAAGGGCACATCTACTCTGAATAGGCTCAATAATTTTGGAAGATACATTGCACGCAAGAGCAAAACGAGTGGAATTTGAATATATTTCCATTGTCCGCCTCAAAGCTTGTTGTGCTCCAGATGTCATACTGAATTGTGTACAATACACAGCCAAATAATTTCCAATACGCACCGTCCAAAACAAAAATTAATTTAGATAAAGTAATGTAAATATAAAAAAAAAAATTAGAGAGATATATTTGTTTTGGGATGAAAGAAATATACCAAAGAATGAACAGTCATGCACCAAAAAGTAAACATTCATTAAAAATATGACCTTGAAAACATTTTCTTGGTTGACAAACCGGAATCCACTGTTTGTAGCTTGCAGGTTATTCAGTGCCTGCCTCATATCACCATCAGCAGTGAAAATAATGGCTTCAAGACCTTCTGGAACATAGGGAACCTTCATTTATAACAAACACAGATGAATTATACACAATCTAAAGTTTTCGAAACAATGTTTATATACATGGCAACGGTTGATTAGCGAAGCAACTTCTTTTTCAACTTTTATCATTGTTAATAACCAATAACTTTGGCATAAGCCTCAAGATTAAAGCGAGTCTCAATACGTTAGGCATATGGTCTAGAAAGTAGGTTGAATCCCTAGGAAATAAAAACCTCTAAGCCCAAGCATAGAGATACATTATTAAGCTTCATCTAAAGGCATAAGTATCAAATATCTTCTCAAACCTCAGTTCTTGGGGTGACATCAATTAAGAGGCCAATGAAATATCAACCTATAAAATCACTACTGAGCAAGCAATGATAGAATTTAGACAGACAACCAACAGAAGTTGCAAGGTTTTTTCTTCCGTTCTTTTGGCATGATACCACAAACACATGCATTAAGACATGTTACCATGTTGTGCTGCAAGTGTGACACACCGACAGAGGGAAGGATCAAGAGACCACATACACACATCAGTTTACTGAGTAAACGAAAAACATTCTGACTAACAAAAATAGCTAAGCAAGGTCGGCGTTTCAGGCTCTAGCAGTAGTGGGGCACAGAAATGAAGCTGAACAGATAGTATTAAAGAAAAAATTGAATAAATGTAAATGCTGGAATGTGACAGAGAATAAAAGAATATACTGTCTGATAAACTAGTGGCGACATAAAAAAAATTTCTTCCAACCTAATAGTAAAGTAAAGTTGAACCAATCTACCAATATATTTGGTGATTATCATTCCTTTGAAGCTAATTGATGACAGTATGCAGAATAGACATTACAATGTAAATAAATTTCTTTACCTTTTCAGCTTGAACCACTATCATTAGGCGACCAAGTATCTCCAGATCAGATAATCTAGAAAATCGGACAAGGGCACATCTACTCTGAATAGGCTCAATAATTTTGGAAGATACATTGCACGCAAGAGCAAAACGAGTGGAATTTGAATATATTTCCATTGTCCGCCTCAAAGCTTGTTGTGCTCCAGATGTCATACTGAAAATAATTTCCAATACCCACCGTCCAAAACAAAAATCAATTTAGATAAAGTAATGTAAATAAGAATGTTGTATAAAAAAAATAGAGAGATATATGTGTTTTGGGATGAAAGAAATATACCAAAGAAGGAACAGTCATGCACCAAAAAGTAAAAACACATAGGGAGATGGATAAGGGCAGTTTGCAGTTCGTTGCACATTACTTTCATGGGACAATATTATCAGGATTACCTGTCAGCTTCATCCAAGATGACAACTTTATGCCGCCCAGGAGGCAATGTGACTTTCTTTTGAGCAAACATTTTAATTTTGTTCCTCACAACATCTATTCCCCTAGACAAGAAAGCAACAATAAATAGTTTATGATTAATACCAACATTTTTTTTATAAATTGAATTCAATAAATACTATAAATGTACTCACCTGTCGTCGGATGCATTCAGCTCTAAAACAGCCTGCTTATAATTCGGTCCCAAAAGCTCATGCGCAAGAGCGAGTATACTAGTGGTCTTACCAGTTCCAGGAGGACCCTGAAAACAATAAACAGTGATCAGGAGAAGCATAGGTCCAGTGACTTGATGCAACTGAAACCTTCCAACTTAGTCTTTTTGCTTAATATGAGTCTGTCCCCCAGACACAAAACACCCCACTCGACAGAGTCTAACAGCTTTCAGTATGAAGAAATCTTTTCATTTTTCGAAATCCCGAACAAGATAACCCATAAGATAAGACAAAAGTTTTAACACTTCAAACTCTCTTGTAAGCAATCCCCATGTTAAATACAAGAGCCACAAGTTTCTGTGGACCTAGGCTCTTAAAATCACCGAAGTTGCCTCTAGCATATACTTCACTTCCACTACGCATTAATATAAAAAGTTCATTAAATTGATCCAAATTCTAATAAGCTCGCTTCGAAATTCCAATAAGCCTACTTGGTTCACACTTATTGAGCAGGCAACAAACTTTTCCCCAATTTCAAACCCATGAATACCCATGGAATGTGAGAGCACAAGCAACAAACTTTTACCAATCTTTTTTCCAACATTTCAAAAATTTACAATTTCCAGTTAAAAAATGCTGAAACTTTTACACAATCAGGTTATATATTGAAAATTCCCCTAGGGTTTAGGGTTTAGTGAAATTAATGTGTTGGGTTTGTGCGCAAGTGAGTGAGAGAGCTACGTACGGCCAAGATGAGGTTGGGCATGTTGCCGTCGCGAGCGATGACCTGAAGCCTAGACACGGCATCTTCGTTGCCCACAATGTCGGCGACATTGCTGGGCCTGTACTTCTCCACCCATGGCATGTCGTAGGCTGATGACGAAGAAGAAGAAGACGACGCCATTGCGTTGTCGTTTTTCTGCTGGCTGTGAGAAAAATGCAGGGTGAACGTCGCAAAGCGAACAGCCCTCTTTGCCACTCCGCTTCGGTTTGGAGGAGAAAAATAGTCCTTCTGCCGTTTATGTGTAAGGGCCTGGACAAGGTCATATTTCAATTTCCCCTAGACAAGAAAGCAACAATAAATAGTTTATGATAAATACCAATATTTTTTTTTATAAATTGAATTCAATAAATACTATAAATGTACTCACCTGTCGTCTGATGCATTCAGCTCTAAAACAGCCTCCTTATAATTTGGTCCCAAGAGCTCATGCGCAAGAGCGAGTATACTAGTGGTCTTACCAGTTCCAGGAGGACCCTGAAAACAATAAACAGGGATCAGTAGAAGCATAGGTCCAGTGACTCGATGCAACTGAAACCTTCCAACTTAGTCTTTTTGCTTAATAAGAGTCTGTACCTGGTTACAATTTTTTTACCAATGATATTGACAAATGCTATTTATTTGTATTTCACCTTTTTAGGCTAGTATATATAAAGGAATAAGGACTTTAAAAGTGAAACATTCAAAAAATCCGAGGGTACTCTTGGTAAATTAAAATATTAAAATATTAATTAAAAAAAACTAAAATATTAAAATACATAGATTTTAATTAAAAGGGGGGTAAAATTGTAAAACAACATTAAACTAAAATTATTTTAAAAAATAGGAAAAAGAATAAGAATAAAAGAGCAGGTGGAATATTGAACACAAAACACCCCCCTCGACCGAGTCTAACAGCTTTCAGTATGAAGAAATCTTTTCATTTTTCGAAATCCCAAACAAGATAAACCATAAGATAAGACAAAAGTTTTAACACTTCAACCTCTCTTATAAGCAATCCCCATGTTAAATATAAGAGTCACAAGTTTCTGTGGACCTAAGCTCTTAAAATCACCGAAGTTGCCTCTAGCATATACTTCACTTCCACTACGCATTAAAAAATAATATTGCAACCCTAGGAGTCCATGTATGAAACACTCTATAAAAACGAGGTTTGATTTATCAAAAAAACTTAATACATGAATTTAAGAGCCCCTAAACCCCTTCATCAATTTTTTTTAATAAAAACTTTATGGTTTTTCAATTACGACTGAAGCCATTACATGAAATAAATTCGAATAGATTATTGTTTTACATCTTTGTTGCTAGTTGTATCTTTCAAATTTTTCTTAAATTAGGGTAATTTTATGCTGTACCTATGAATACCCATGGAATGTGAGAGCACAAGCAACAAACTTTTGCTAATCTTCTTTAAAACATTTCAAAATTTTATCAAAATTTTACAACTTCCAATCAACAAATGCTAAAACTTTTACACAATCAGGTTATATATTGAATATTCCCCTAAGGTTTAGGGTTTAGGGTTTAGTGAAATTGATGTGTTGGGTTTGTGCGCAAGTGAGTGAGAGAGCTACGTACGGCCAAGATGAGGTTGGGCATGTTGCCGTCGCGAGCGATGACCTGGAGCCTAGACACGGCGTCTTCGTTGCCCACAATGTCGGCGACATTGCTGGGCCTGTACTTCTCCACCCATGGCATGTCGTAGGCTGATGACAAAGAAGAAGAAGACGACGCCATTGCGTTGTCGTTTTTCTGCTGGCTGTGAGAAAAATGCAGGGTGAACGTCGCAAAGCGAACAGCCCTCTTTGCCACTCCGCTTCGGTTTGGAGGAGAAAAATAGTCCTTCTGCCGTTTATGTGTAAGGGCCTGGACAAGGTCATATTTCAATTTTGCCCTATGCTCTGTTCTACTTATTTATTTGTTTAAAACCCCTGTGCTTTTGATATTTCTTTACCCAATCCCAGTTCTTTGGTTACAATTTTTTTACCAATGATATTGACAAATGCTATTTATTTGTATTTTACCTTTTTAGGCTAGTATATATAAAGGAATAAGGACTTTAAAAGTGAAACATTCAAAAAATCCGAGGGTACTCTTGGTAAATTAAAATATTAAAATATTAATTAAAAAAAACTAAAATATTAAAATACATAGATTTTAATTAAAAGGGGGGTAAAATTGTAAAACAACATTAAACTAAAATTATTTTAAAAAATAGGAAAAAGAATAAGAATAAAAGAGCAGGTGGAATATTGAAGTCCTAAAACTTAACAAGACATAGAAAAGAATCAATCCAACGACGAAAAACCATGTATAATGTTCAATGAACTCTCAATAAAATAATAATTTTAACATAATTTTGACGGAAAAGATCAAATTTGTTAATAAATACAAACACAGGGATTAAATTGGCCAAATTAATAATACGGAGACTAAATTGGCCGATAAGGTAAAACACAAGAACCATTTCAACATTTAAGCCTTATTGAAATGTAATATACTACACCATCATGTATTTGTTGTGTATAATCTGATATCTGGAATGTGATGAGATATGGGGCTCGGCCAATACCCATTTGCTATCTTGGTATCGGGTTTGTCCATTTTTCCCACTCTCAAATCTTGATTGGTAAGAAACCCCGAAAATAATTGAGGACACTGTGCTTCAGCTGTAACAAGAAAACCCCACAGGCTCTCTTCTGTTCGCTTTTGGGTTTCTTCAAAGGTATGTTTTACTGTATTTTATTTTGTTTTGCTTGTAGCAAATATGGGCCTTTCGCAAATGAAGGTGAAATTAGATTGAAAATGGAATTGCAGCTGAGAAAGTCTGTAAATCCCCAAACCCAGAAGTTGCAGGCCAGGGATTTTTATTATTAAAAAATATTTTATTTATTTATTTAATCCACATGTCACAATGTGATTGGACATGTGGGCTCCATTTATTTTCCACATCATACACTTAACAGAATTTCTGACGGCAGGGACCATTTGTGATAAAAAGTCCAAACGTGAAGGACTATTAATAAATAAATGCTAATTGAAGCACCTTCTATTCTCATTTAAATTTGACGTGCAATGGTGAAATGTAAACAATTTGGGTTCATGGTTTCATTTATTTTTCCTGAATGGAGTTTAGCTCATATTGAATAGAACCCTACATGTAACTGAACCCAAAAGGATGGCTTTAGTGAGTTTTAGTCAGATTGCAATGGTGGTTTAGCTACCCGCCTTTTGTGGTGTTTACTAAAAATTTCTTCTTGGTATTAAATCATTCATGGCCCTGTGGAATTTATTGATCATATCACTACCAAAAGGTCATGTCCTTTTTAAAATTGTATGTTCATAGTTTATTGAAATTATTAGGCGCATATTCTAGTCACAACTGTTTGCTATCTTGCTTTAGCATTGATAGCTTTGAATTTGTGTGAGGTAAGATGGTTGCCCAGGTGGAAACCTAGCTTTGAAAGTTTCTAACTGGGAGAATTTTGGGCTGTTGTTCAGGAATTTTGGTCTGTTGAAATGTGTAACTATCAACCTTGGGAAGAGGATTCACTTCAGAGTGAAGATTATGTACAAAGTACTGCAGAAGGCGTAGATGTGGCGGAGACAGGGTGGGGAGCCCGGCTGGCAATGTTGGAAGCAAGGGTAACTCGAGTGGAGGCTAGGGTGGAAAGACTTGAGGCGAAGATGCTTCATCTGCAGAAGGGAATGAATTTTGTTTGCGCGCTGTTTCTGTTTACTCTCATGTATGCAATATTCAAGTAAATGTCATTGTCAGGGATGATCAGATCATTAGTTTTCAGCTATATGCTCTATATTTCTGTGAGACATATAGTTAGGTATATGCTGATTCTCTGATCTGTTGAGTTTTATTGCAACTAATGGTAGGTTTGGAAAATGGTTTGTTTTTTTATTTTCCTTTTTTCCCTCTTATGATCCTGTAGAACTATATTTTAGTTTGGCAATATGCAGAAGCTTTGTGACGGAAAATGAGCCAAGCAAAAACAGACCAAAGGTCTCTGAATCAATTTGTACATTGAATTTTACTGTCATGATCTGTCAATCTGTGTATCAAGATTTCACTGTTAGTTGTTAGTTAGTCTGTTTATCAAGCTAATGAATTTTGCCAGAGTATAGTCATAATTGTGTCTCTGAGTAATGAAATTTTATGCCTGAGTATACATTATGGTGCTATAGCAGGTGCAATGTTTGTAGTTCCAGATCAAGTAGATCACAAGTTTAACTCAACCTGCTTAACCAAATTTAGCATTCATCGTCGGTGACTACAAGCATCACGCAGTGCTGCAAACCTGTGATTCCTGTTTACCAATTTGATCTATCATCTTTGCTATCAGAACATTGGAAATGTGTGGGGTTTCATCACTGGAGTCTGGAGGTTACAGGTCCTTTAGACTTGCAGCATTGCTAGTTTGCCATTTCTTTTAATTACATATATGAAGAGAGAGAGAGAGAGAGAGAGAGAGAGAGAGAGAGAGAACTTCCACTAATTTAGCAAGATGAATTCCATTCTTACAAAAATCTGAAACGTACAACAATCCTTCGCAAAAATCAAAGTCTGAACTACAATTAAAATCATAGCATTCCAAACACATATGCCATGTCAAGAGGCTGTCCACAATTCAACTCTCAATTGTCTCATTTTCAGATTCACTCTCGACCATTTCACTAGCTGTCATCCAATCTGGTCTTGATGCTCTAATGTTCATTAATTCTTCTGCGTGTTGCTCATCTTGTGCTTGATCTTGCATCCTTGAATTTGCTAAGGCCCAATCTTTCAAGCAAATTAATGCTTCTACTGTATTTGGACTCAAACTGGTCATCTTCTCAGATAAAACTCTACCACCTGCACTAAAACATGATTCTGATGCTACAGTAGAAGCTGGAATAGTTAGCAAGTCACGAGCCATAAGAGAAACAATAGGATATAATGATTGATTTCTTTTCCACCAACCCAAAACACTAAATTGGTTATCATCAGCAACCTCTATCGTTGGTAAATCAAGATAAAACTGTAACTCAGAAGTGGTGGTGGAAGAAGATGAATATTTTAGCTTTGCCCTTTTCAACCATTGCATAGAGTAATTTCGCATAATAGGGACAACTATAGAACCAGGAGTTTGGCTCAAGGTGCTAGAAGTTACAACTGCAGATTGCACATTTTGACCCACATAAGACGTTACACTCCTTTTGTAGACATCAAAGAATTGAAATAACAAGGTCTTTAAAGCTAAAAGTTTTGAGTCAATGGTTAATTGATCAATACCTATCATCTTTAACCATTCACCAATTGCAAATACTTTAAACCTAGGGTCCATAATAGTAGCAAAGCAAAACACAGTAGGAAACTCTTCCCAATATTTATCAAATTTTGCTTTCATTTCAGTCAAAGCATCCTTAAAAACAGAAAATTCAGAATATGCAGCAAATGATGCATGAATATCTATTAAACAACTAATAACAAGACTCGAAGTAGGGTAATACACACCAGAAAGCATCTTTGTTGAAGAATAAAAATTTTGTAAAAACCCACTAACAAGTTGAGCTATTTTCCAATCTTCTTCATTAGGAACTTGTAAATTGCAAGAAAGTGATTCATTTATCTCTTTAACATACCAATGCAAAGGGACTTTATACTTTATAGCTACAAGTAAAAGCTCATAGGTGGAATTCCACCTATGAGGCACATCATTGTCTATATTTATCTTTCCCATATTGAAACCAGTACAACATTTTACCCAAATTTCATGTCTCTTGTTAGAGGAATTCATGCTACGTACAATATCGGTAATTTTATCAATAGACGGAGATAAAACTTTCAGTCCATCTTGCACAATCAAGTTCAATATATGACAACAACAACGTACATGAAACAACTTTTGTTGCACAGAATCAAGCAAGAGAGATGATGGTAGTATACTTGCAGCTGAATCATTATTTGATGCATTATCTAATGATAGAGTAAATATTTTGTTGTGAATGCGCCAAGATAACAATTCATCAAATATATGAGTTGCAAGTGACTCTCCGGTGTGTGGGTACTCAATCATTTTAAAGCAAATTACCCTTTTATTCAAACACCAGTCTTTATCAATAAAATGTGCAGTAAGTGACATGTAACCCATTTTCTGCTGTGATGACCAAACATGAGAAGTTAAACAAATTTTTGAATCAAGTTTTTCAAAAATGGCATGCAAATCACTCTTTTCTTTACCAAATTTTTTCATCACATCTCCCTTACATGTAGAAGCTGAAATTCCTTTATATTGAGGACAAAATGCACGCTGAATCATGCCAGTAAAATCATGGCTTTCAACAAATTTAAATGGCAGTTCTGCTCTAATAATAAAATCTACAACTTCTTTACGAGCAACAGCATGATCATAAGCAAAATTTGTCAAATTTCCAGCAACAGCAGCATTTAATAATATTTGACCTGGACTAATCCTAGCGTGTGCAGCTTCATGCTCTTTTAAATGACGGGATAAATGACTAGTACCACTCCTAGGACTACCAGCAAACAAAGTATTACAAATAACACATTTAGCTTTAAGTACTGGTTTACCATTTTCAATTTTGATAACCCTTTTAAAATAAGACCATACTTTACTTGTTAATCTGGGTGCACTTGCAGGTTTATTGTTGGATGGAGTGGTGGAATCATTAGCAGGTTCATTCACTGTTCCACTAGCATTATCCATCTTGATTGTCTGAGGCTGCCAAAATTCAACCAAAAAAAGAAGAAAGAATCAGTATATATCAAGCTGACAAAGTCCAAAAACAAAGCCTGCAATTTGAAAGTTTCAAAAAGATCCCATCCCAAGCTGTTTACCCAATTAATTAATAACAACACAAAGAAATTGTCCAAGATGTTGAGTGTTGTCTCCGAAAACAAAAGCAAAACAGAATAGTTCGATGAAAAAGAGAAAAAAAAAAAAAAAAAGGAACAGAAACAGGTGAAGCAGCACTAAACCCCAACAAGTAAAGAAAAAAGAAAAAAGTATTAGACTTCACAACCAAAACAAAATCTTTCAAAGAACGGCAGATTACTCATTTCAGTCCAAACATCTCATGGAAGAAAAAAAGAAAAAGATCGAACCTTTTGGGGTGAAATTGCCCAGCCAAAGTTATGGATGGAGGTACAAAGACTCTAAATTCGACAAGTCAGTTAAGCTGAAATTGTAGAAGAAGATGATGAGTGTGGTGTGGAGAGATGAGCGACAGCGGCGAGGTTAAGAGATGAGCGTGTTTCTGCCTGATGCTCTTCTTTTTAATGGTTGGGAGTCTCTAAAAGTCAAAATAGCCGTTACTAAACCCAATTCCCAACATTGACCACCAGAAAAATAAAACAAAACCTAATTCCCAACTCAATCCAAGATATATACATGCGGGCCTGTGGGCTGGGCTGGCTTACGTGGGCTCAAACGGGCCGGACTTTAGATACCCTATCTCAAGCTCAACCCACTAAACAACAGGCTGACCAGGCCCATGGCTCGTAACAGACCGAGTTTTTCTACAATGGGCTGGGCAGGCCCCATCAACTCATGGGCTTGCAGGCCAAATGGTGACCCATAATTTTACATCCGGCCAAATGCGCTCGGATCAGGTGAGAACAGCTATATGGGAACATTAGGCCATCTCCAGCCATGGGCTATATCCCAAATATAGCCCAAAAATAATGCAAAACCCATCTCCAGTCATAGGCTAAATAAAATTTTGGCCAAATTTGGAGGGCCACATTTGGCCATTTAGCCCTCTAACTAGGCCACATATAGCCCACCTTTAGTCTAGGCCAAATTTTTGTGGGCCCATGCATTTGCTTTTTAAAAACTAATAGTAGAGTAAGTTGATGTCATAGGTGGATATATATAATAAATAGATTATTATAAATAAACCCAATCCTAGACATGTATTTATAAAAAAACCCACACACTATTTAAACATAGAAACACACCCAAAATCAACCCCAAAATCAACAATTGTATATTTTTTGGGTGTGTTTATAAATGGGTTTTGAGTGTGTGTAATGATGGGTTTTGAGTGTGTTTATAAAGTATTTTGGATGTTGGGTTTTTTTATAATTTCAGCCCCCATTTTGGGTGTTTTAGTGAAACCCCCTATAATAAAATATGAAGGATCCTAAAATATAGCCCTGCATGGCTGGAGATGGAAAAATTTAGTCCTGCACTATTCTTTAAAAAAATTAATATTTTGGAGGGTGGACTACATTTAGCCCTATGACTGGAGATAGCCTTAAGTGCAAACTTGTATCTAGACCGTTGAATAAACTTGGACAGTTGAGATTAAAAGATGGTTTTAAAGGGTTTCACATAGAAACGGGTCAAACAAAACCCATCTATCTAACTGAGACCCCATCCTCTCCACCTTCTCTATCAAAACCCCACTGGAACAACTATTTTTTCTCAAACAAACAAGAGACTCTGAATCATGAGTTAATCAACACTCACTCACCATCATCCCTTTGTTTCTTCTCCCCCCACCCACCCTCCTCTTTCTATCTCCCTCTTTCTCTTTTCCCATTCTCTTTTCGACATCCACCAAACCTAAGTTCCAAATCTGAAATTTTTTTTTAAGCATACTGATTTTACAAAAATATTGGATTATTTGAGATGGTTGTGGGATTCTTAGGAGATATATGAGAGGTGAGGAGTGGAGGATGAGATATGGGTTGGGTTTCGAGTGGGTGTTGGGTGGGAAGGGGTGGACCAGGTGGGGCGGTGATGGGTGGGAGGGGGATGGGGAGGGCATCACGTCTAGATCGATGCCCTTTGTTTTTATTTTACTTAATGGAATGATTTATATAGCATCGGTTGCTCAACTTCATTTTTGCGTTTTTCTTATACGGATTTCTTGGATTTTGGTATCTTATTATGTATTTTGGGTTGTTGATTTGTTGATTTGTATGCCTTCCAATAACTTGGGTTGTCAATATCTTATTCTGAAATTTGGGCTGCATCTCTATCTCACTCCCTATTTGATGCCCTTAGCATGTTGTAGACAATCTATTTATCTTCAACTTTTTCTGATTTAAAGTTGAAGAATCTCCGTCAAAAATTTATTGTCGCGTGCGTAGAGAGAAAGAGGCTAACTGGGTATTTTAAAACCCAACTTCAAAAAATTTACGGTTGTGCCACTGCATTTTTGTTGACCACAACTTCTTCGTTATAACTCTAATTTGAGCCCACTATGTGTCTACGAACTCGTGAGAGTGAGCTTTACGAAGTGGTGCTACTCAAATCCCCAAAATCCTTCCAGATCGAAAAGTGACTAAAGTAACCCTAACCCTAATGGCAAAATTGTAAATCCACAATTAAATAATCAATTAAACTGTGATTTTTGGGATGGGGTGTTACACTTGTCATTTCTCTTCAATTTATTACTATTTTTAAATGCTTTTAACTTCCAAAAATCATAATAAATTTATTAAAAAGCATAAAAATACCTCAAAAAATCCTACGAACTCCTTGTGATATTTTCTACATGTTTTGAGATTTAAAATATAATTTTGACTTATAAAAAAATCAAATAATTTTTCAAAGTCAAGTTTGTAAAACTCCAAGTGTAAAGATCATTACCCTTTATCACTACAACTCTTCCTCCAATTAGTTCTTCAAATTTCCTAAACTCAAAATTGAAATTTCACGCTTCATAGTCAAAGATGATGTTGCAAGGAGTTTGTAGAAATTTTCGGAGTATTATCTAATTTTTTATATTAATTTTTTGTGTATTTATTAAGATAAATATACACAAAGTGAAACTCTAATGACACATGACGCTACGTGAGAATGACACACGTTTGAAGTACTGCCGACGCACTATTCATATGCACAATAGAGATGTTGCATTTGTCCTAGGGTGCATAACCATAACCATCATGATACATAAATGGCCCATTGTCCCCATAGACAGCCTGAAATATGCAACAAGCATGATACACAATAATGCCAGGAGACGAAAAAGTTTATCAAGTAAGAGATGGTTTCTCATGTTCTTGAATTTTAAACCAAAATGGGTGATGAGTAGATTATCTTCAACTTTAAATAAAAAAAAGTAGAAGATAAATGTGTATTTATTAAGATAAATATACACAAAGTGAAACTCTAATGACACATGGCGCTACGTGAGAATGACACACGTTTGAAGTACTGCCGACGCACTATTCATATGCACAATAGAGATGTTGCATTTGTCCTAGGGTGCATAACCATAACCATCATGATACATAAATGGCCCATTGTCCCCATAGACAGCCTGAAATATGCAACAAGCATGATACACAATAATGCCAGGAGACGAAAAAGTTTATCAAGTAAGAGATGGTTTCTCATGTTCTTGAATTTTAAACCAAAATGGGTGATGAGTAGATTATCTTCAACTTTAAATAAAAAAAAGTAGAAGATAAATAGATTGTCTATAGCAGGCTAAGGGCATCAAATAGGGAGTGAGATAGAGATGTAGCCTAAATTACAGAATAAGATATCAACAACCTAAATTATTTGACGGCATACAAATCAACAAAACAATGACCCAAAATACATAATAAGATACAAAAATCCAAGAAATCCATATCAGAAAAACACAAAAATGGAGTTGAGCAGCCGATGCTATAGCCTGCAAATCCGTGGCTGTGTTATAAAAGAAATAGGAAATCGATAGACATGATAACCGAATCCTATGAATTCCTTTTCGAGAACGATGGAGTGTGTTGTTTTTGACAGCCCAAAGAAAAATAAGAAAACAGAGTTCCAAAATCATAAAGTTTTGGAGATAAAATAAATACTATTCGTTAAATCTGAAGGTTCAAGAAGATGGAATCAAGAAAAGGGTATGCCAGATTTTGAAGATCTTGAATATTTTGCTAACCTATCACCAGTTGGATTTTTTATTATTGTCATATGATAAAACAAAAAGGTTAATTTGTAGTTGGTACAGAGAAAATGGTTGGAGAGAGAGAAAGAAGAAGATGGAGATAGACAGGTCGAAGAAGAAGATGGAGATAGACAAGTCAAAGATGAGATGTGCAATGCAAGTAGGGACGAAGAGGGAAAATTGAAGAAAAAAAGGAGATGTCTGATGGGTCTTTGTTGGGTATACGGGTTTTGTTTTACCCGTTTGTATGTGAAACCTATTAAAACCATGTTTTAATCTCAATCGTTCAATTTAATCCAATGGTGTTCTTATATAAAATTCTCATTTATTGTTCTCACTAGATATATAATTCTCATTTATTGTTCTTACTAGATAACCTCCCTGAAATATGTTTATAAAATGGGCCGGGCCGGGCATGTGGGCTGGCCTTTTATGGGTGAGCTAGGCTGGTTTTGTAGGCTCAAATGGGCATGGCTTATGGATTAAGTTGGGCTTTAGACATCCTAGCTCAAGCTTAGCCCACTAAATAACGGGTCGACCCAGCCCATGACTCATACCAGACCAAACTTTTCCTCGATGACCCACGAGCTCGTGGGCCAAATGATGACCCCTAATTTTAAGTATTGACAACCCATAAAATGAATTACTTTATAGAATAATGCTACTCTTACCACATTCTCATACCACTTTATGTGGCAAATGAGGTGGACAACACATCAATTAAAATTAATTTAACATTTTCTTATCTCTTATGATTTATTGACACTTTTTAATTGATGTGATTGTCCACTTCATCTGCCACACAAGTTTGTATGAAAATATGCGATATAAATGTGGTAAGTGCAACATTACTCTTATTTATATGAACAACCTTCCTCAAGAATCAGCATCTTACGCTGTGCCTAGGATTCAACTTAATTCTTGGAAGGGTAAAGGGTCTAAAACCCCCCTGGACTATTTGGCTTGTCGAAATGTCCACCATGAAAAAAAATTTCAGCCAATTTAGCATTCGTATTAAATTTAATTGCCAATTTCACCCCCTCAGTTAAGTTTTCCCCAATTCCATTCAAATGCCCGTCAAAAAAGAATAAAATAATATTTTTAAAACACAAGTTGAATAAAATATTAATAAAAATAAAAAAACCGACAAAAACTTTTCTTTTTCTCTCTCTAGAACCTCTGTTTCCCTTCTTCCCGATCAAACCCAATCCCCTCCTCTCTCTTCCATAACCACCATTACCAGCCACACTCACCATCATCACAGCACAAACGATGTATATATTGATGGGGTGTTGGGAAGGATGGGGCGAATTCAATTTTGTAGTTGTTGGGCTATCGGCGATGAAGCTGGTAGGATGGGGATGAGAGAGGCCAGAAGTAAATGGTCGAGATTTTTCTGTGCATTTGAAGAGAGAGAGAGGGGTTGAGTTCCCGATCTGAGTTTTTGATTGGAGGGTCTGATTGAGATTTGGATCGGGTGCAGAGAGAGAAAGAGAGATGAACGGGGTTGGGAGACAAGGGCAGAGATCTAGTGCGGCAGGGGTGCACCACCAACGACAGTACTCCGATAACTTCTTGGAGACTTCGTCCAATGGCAGGTGGCTTCAGTCAACTGGTCTTCAACACCTTCAGTCTTCCAACTCCTCTGGTGCATTCAAAGCATCTCTCTTTCACTTTCAGCCTTTTTTGACAAATAACTATGGACAATGGAGTCGCTCGGTGCGTCTCAGTCTCAGTGCCAAGAATAAACTTGGACTAATCGATGGGTCTATCAAGGCACCACCATCAACTGATGCCAAATTTCCTATGTGGCAGCGTTGCAACGACATGGTATTGTCATGGCTCCTACACTCGATTCACCCCGACATTGCCAGCAGCGTCCTCTATTCTGACACAGCAGCCGCCGTTTGGAACGATCTCAAGAAATTGTCGAATGTCGTCAAGGACAACAATCAGTCTCCATATACTATACCAAACTCAAGGCACTTTGGGATGAATTGTCTACTTATCATGAACCCCTCATTTGTGACTGTGAGGGCCTGAAAAAGCTTGCAGATCGTGAGGAAAAGGAGAAGGTCATGCAATTTCTAATGGGATTAAATGATTCTTACTCCACTGTTCGTGGCTCCATTTTGATGATGAACCCTCTTCCTGATACACGAAGAGTCCATGGGTTAATTCTCCAACATGAGAGACAGATGGAAGTGGCAAGTCGTCGGGAAATTCCATCTTATTCTCACGCTATGCAGACTTCGCGTGCTCCGGCAACCACAGGTTTTTTCCGCTCCTACAAACCCTCCAAATGCTCTCACTGTGACCAAGAGGGTCATTCAGTTGATCATTGCTATTACATCATTGGATTTCCAGTGGGTCACAAATGGCATGGGAAGAATGTGCAACCCAGGAATAAGAAGCCATCTGCTCACAATGACAAGAGGGCTGCTGCTCACAATGTAGAATTGGAAACACCTCCTACCCAGGGTCCAACAGCTTCTGTTACTGGAGGCCCCACCTTCACAACCGAGCAGTACAATCAACTCCTTGCTATGCTTCACAATAAGAACGGTAATGCCCAGCCATTTGCAAATGCAACAGGTATATTTTCCCCCACTTGCAATATTGCACATCATGATTCGCATTCTACCTTACATTGGATTGTGGATAGTGGGGCAACATATCACATATCTCGTCTAACACCCACGCATTCTACTCATATTGGGACTCAACATGATTTTGTTGGTTTGCCTAATGGCGAGCACGTTGCCATTGAAAGTATAGGATCTCTGCGCCTGACACCTGATTTGTCTCTTGATGGAGTTCTACATGTGCCCAAATTTCGTGTGAACTTATTGTCTGTGAGTAAATTAACTCGAGCATTGAATTGTATGGTGACATTTTATCCGGATTTTTGTGTTGTGCATGACGTGGAAACGAAGAGGATGATTGGCCTGGGCAAGCATTTTGATGGACTCTACTATCTTACGCCACAACAAAATCCCCACCTAGCTCATCATATTCACCGTACCTCGGATCTTTGGCACCAACGCCTTGGGCACCCTTCCTCTGCTCCTCTCCATTTTTTATCCAAAACAATTCCCAATATTATGTTTGATTCTACGCATGTTTGTGATGTCTGTCCTCTTGCAAAGCAAACACGCTTGCCTTTTACTCATAGTTCAATAAAATCTACCGCACCTTTTGATCTAATACATTGTGATATATGGGGCCCACACAAAATTCCTACACATTCTGGGTCACGTTATTTTTTAACTATTGTGGATGATTTTACTCGCTTCACATGGATTCATCTTATGCGTTTTAAGTCTGACACACAACCCTTGTTAAAATCATTTTTTTCTTGGGTCAAAACACAATTTAATCATGACATCAAAGTTCTCCGTGCTGATAACGGTGGTGAATTCATCTCCATGCGTTCCTTTTTGGATAGTCATGGTACCATTTTTCACCACACTTGTGCTTACACACCGCAACAAAACGGGGTTGTTGAACGCAAACACCGCCATCTTTTGAATGTTGCTCGAGCCTTACGTTTTCAAGCCAATGTTCCTTTGAAATTTTGGGGCGAAAGTCTTCAAACTGCTTCTTATCTCATCAATAGACTCCCTACACCCTTACTTGCCCATAAATCCCCTTATGAACTGTTGCACGGGGTTCCACCTACCTATTCTCACCTCCGGGTTTTTGGGTGTTTATGCTATGCTACAAATCTCACTCCTATTCACAAATTTGATACTCGTGCGCGTCGTTGTTTATTTTTAGGATATCCCCTTGGTCAGAAGGGTTACCTTGTCTATGATCTTGATAACCACAAAATTGTTACTTCACGTGATGTTCTATTTCATGAACACACGTTTCCTTTTGCTCACTTACCTTGTGAAGACCAACAAGACCTCCCAGTTTTACCTATCCCACTTCCTGACCCACACATAGCTGGGCCCAATTTTTTTGAACCCTCCCAAACTCCTTCCAGCCCACACACCGACCCCCCTTTAGCTATTACCCCTCCAGACCTGCTGTCCTCACCGTCCAGATCTTCCATCACGACTCCAGCCCTTCCTCTCGATCTCCCTGTGTCGTCTTCCCAAGACCCCCCCGATCCACCACATATCCCAGCTCTCTCAGCCGTCCCTTCACCCGATCCGGACACCATCGCAGCCAGCCCACCTCTTCCCCTTCGACGTTCCAGCAGACCCTCCCATCCACCAGCTCATTTTAAACACTACCAGGCTCATCATGCTGCTCTGCTCTCGGCTGGTCTTCCTTCTTCTTCTACGTCCGGCACCCGGTATCCCCTCCAACGGTATGTCTCTTACACTCGGTTATCTCATGCCCACCGTACTTTTGTTTCCAACATTTCTCACTTGGTTGAACCAGCAAATTATGCACAGGCAAGTCAGGATCCCAAATGGCTTGCTGCCATGAGTTCTGAGATCAAGGCCCTTGAAGACAACCGTACTTGGTCCCTTGTCCCTCTGCCCTTGGGTCATCGCCCCATTGGGTGCAAGTGGGTCTACAAGATCAAGTATCACTCGGATGGCACCATCGAGCGCTACAAAGCTCAACTCGTCGCAAAGGGGTTTACACAACGCGAGGGCATCGATTACAAGGAGACTTTTTCTCCCGTGGCAAAATTGATCACCGTACGTTGCTTGTTATCCATTGCTGCAGTTCGCGATTGGCCTTTACATCAAATGGATGTACAAAATGCATTTTTACATGGGGATTTGCTTGAGGAGGTTTACATGTTACCACCTCCTGGTTATCGTCGACCGGGGGAGCAGATGGTTTGTCGACTCCACAAATCATTATACGGTCTTAAACAAGCCTCACGCACTTGGTTTCGTCGGTTCTCTTCTGCCATTCAAGACATTGGTTTCCAACAATCTCGAGCCGATTACTCGTTGTTCACTTTGGTTCGTGGAAACTCTATTACTGTGATATTACTGTATGTTGATGACATGATCATTACAGGAAATGATGAGCAGGAAATCCGGAATCTCAAGCAATTTCTCAACGGATGTTTTCGGATTAAAGATCTTGGACTATTAAAATATTTTCTTGGTGTGGAAGTTGCACGCTCTAAAGACGGGATTTCAATTTGTCAACGAAAGTACACTCTAGACATATTGGAGGAAGCTGGTTTGCTTGGAGTGAAGCCCACTAAAGTCCCCATGGAACCTGAGTTGGTACTAACGACAACAGGTAGTGATGCCCTCAAGGAACCAGCGCAATATCGACGATTAATTGGAAAATTAATCTACCTCACCATCACCAGGCCAGAGATTACATATGCAGTGAATACTTTGAGTCAGTTCATGCAAGAACCCAAGCTACACCACCTCAAGGCAGCACGTCATCTTCTTCAATACCTGAAGAACGCACCTGGGCAAGGCTTACTGTTTTCTACAACAAGTCAGCTAAGCTTGGTTGGTTATTGTGATGCGGATTGGGCCAAGTGTCCTATGACACGACGATCAGTGACAGGATATTGCATTTTCCTTGGGAACTCACTCGTGTCCTGGAAGAGTAAGAAGCAAGTCACGGTGTCTAGATCATCAGCCGAAGCAGAATACCGTTCGATGGCTGCAGCCACTTGTGAACTTACTTGGTTAAGATATTTGTTGAGAGATTTACGAGTACCACATTCTGGACCAGCAAGATTGTTTTGCGACAATCAAGCAGCCTTACATATTGCTGCAAATCCGGTGTACCATGAGAGAACTAAGCATATCGAGCTAGATTGTCACACAGTTCGTGAAAAGATCCAAAAGGGTGAAATCAAGACAGCTTATGTGCCAACAGGAAATCAGATAGCTGACATCTTTACAAAACCGCTAAGGGCACCCATCTTTCATACGCATCTCAGCAAGTTGGGTATAATTAACATCCATACTCCAACTTGAAGGGGAGTGTAAAAGGAAACAAAATAGTCAATGATCTGATTATGATCTAATTAGGAGTGGTTGTAGGATCGAATTGTAATCAGCATAAATAGGTTCTGTTTACCTAGAATAGCTTCTCTGTTTTCCTAGAATAGCTTTCCTTTACTTGTATAAAACTCATGCCTCTGTATACGGTTTAACACACTCAATACAAACCCTATTCTTCATATATTTTCACATATAGCACTTCATGGTATTAATATGGTGGGCTGCCAGTGCCAGCGACAAGAAAGATTCAGGAAGTGCTTGGACTACAGAGATAACCAGCCACACTCACCATCATCACAGCACAAACGATGTATATATTGATGGGGTGTTGGGAAGGATGGGGCGAATTCAATTTTGTAGTTGTTGGGCTATCGGCGATGAAGCTGGTAGGATGGGGATGAGAGAGGCCAGAAGTAAATGGTCGAGATTTTTCTGTGCATTTGAAGAGAGAGAGAGGGGTTGAGTTCCTGATCTGAGTTTTTGATTGGAGGGTCTGATTGAGATTTGGATCGGGTGCAGAGAGAGAAAGAGAGATGAACGGGGTTGGGAGACAAGGGCAGAGATCTAGTGCGGTAGGGGTGCACCACCAACGACAGTACTCCGATAACTTCTTGGAGACTTCGTCCAATGGCAGGTGGCTTCAGTCAGCTGGTCTTCAACACCTTCAGTCTTCCAACTCCTCTGGTGCATTCAAAGCATCTCTCTTTCACTTTCAGCCTTTTTTGAAAAAGTGATCGAACCCTTTTTTTTTTTTTTTTTTTTTTTTT